>JABFOV010000719.1:0-32898 GCA_022817685.1 Aradophagus sp. ZL-2020
GTTGTAGTTTGTGTATCCTTTATACTGTTAAAAATAATTCACATGAAGCAAGAAACCTAAATTGTTGACAAATTTCACTTGCTTAAGCAAGTGAAATTTTAACCTTAAGCAAGGTTAAAATTTTAAGCTTAAATTGATTAAAAATAGTGACATGTACACTTGACTCAAGTAAACGTGGTTTCAAATGAACCCAAGTCCACTTGATGTAACCAATAATTGGCTCGAAAGAAATTCAAGTCAATTTTTGACTTGATTCAAATAAACTTGATTCAACTTAGCTTTCATCAAGAGAACTGTTTTAAAAGTGTAACATAATTGAATCTTAAGTCAAAATTTTCAAATTCAGACTAAAGAAAATATTTTGGTACAGAAATGACAAAAGAATACCATCAAGATTCTTTTCGCAAACTGAATTGACTGATATTCTGTTTATTTTGAAAAGCATGTCCTCCTTTTTTTAGCAAGCCAATTATTTTCATCAGATCATTTTTCTCCTTATAAAAACAAGAATATGCTGAAAAGGAAGTTTAAATTAATAACACCTTCAAGTTCCTTAAGTATACATTTGAAACTCAACACGAATGTAACTTGAAAACCGCAAATCCTTGCAACCTTATATGCATGTGAAATAATACCCATAATATTTTCTAATTTGACGCGGTTTTTTTACTGCTCTCTAATGTAAGATGAATATTTACAATGGTATTTAAAAAAGATGAGTATAACGAAGTGAATATATATTTCTCTACATAAACGAGACAAAATAAAGATCATGAAAACGTTGCATATACATAAACATGAAAACTATTTTTGTGCATAATATCAAATATATTTTTCGAGATGGTGGGAAAAAAATGTGGTGACAATATTTTGTCCAGCCATTGTGATCAATAATAATTTTATCATTAAATATAAGATATTTGATGTTTTTTTGATAAAAGACAAATTACCGATACAAGGAACGTATAAACTTTTCGTTGCGCTTTTCTTAGTCCGACTATTTCTACGTGGATAGTCGAATTTGTTGGACTGTAAATTGATCTGAATGGCGCGCATTTTTTATGTAAATCGAAAGGTGTGTCACATAAAATGTGCTCGGCGATTTGGCCGAAAAGCAGAAATAAATAAAAGTTGTTGAAGATCGGCATTGCAATAAGGGGTCGCGAATAAAAGAAGTAAATAAGGCTTGGCAAGAGCGCGCATATATCAAACTAACCCCGTAAAGACACGTGAAGGGAAGCACAAGGGTCACAGGCTGCGGGGCTTTTTGGCCTTATCCACGTGGTAACGCACACGAGCTCATGAGCCGTGACCGAGTATGACCAAAACCGTACGAGGATCCGAGTCAATGCAAAGTAAATACGAATAAAATATCGATGATATCGTGAATACGGCAGGCTAGTGCCAAAAAGCGAGTGAAAGATAAAACTAACACTTCGCTGCTTTTAGATTTATATACATTTTTTACACTTTTGGCCGAGGATGCGACGTAACTTTCAGGCTGCAAACTTTTCGCTATTGAATAAACTGTCGGTATTTACATAAATGAAAGAAAACATCGTGCACGGACTTCCACCGAAAAGCTACTTTAAATTGTAAACTCTGATTATTTGCCGGACCTATTAACGAAATCTTCCGTAACGGAACGTAAATGGAAACATGGCTTACTCTTTTCTCTAGCTTTTGTTCACACGATCCAGAGAAAGAATGTTTTCACGTATCGAGCTTTCCATTTGTTATAACATATCTAGCGCTTTTAACGGAAGATGTTCAAAATTCGTAATTTCTTTGGAGAGAAACCTTATTTACAGGTCCGCACTCTGGAAGCAAAGGCGTTAACATAAAGTACATTTGTTTGTGATTTTATCTCAAACGTCTAGTGTTTTAATATGCGTTTTATTTTAAAACACTAACTTGTGACACTAGAAGGGATTTTTTTTAATTAAAACTTATATAAAGTGTTTCAGTATTTTATTTTCAAACGCATTCAAACATTTTTGTTCACTGTAACACTTGAACAGTTTTTTAATGAATCGTGGAATTAATTCACGTGAAAGTAATGCAAGTCGATGTGAAAATTCACGGCATATCATTAATTACGTTCCCTCGCCTTATGACATTATGCACTGACGTAAAAGATTATGTAATCTTGCGATGTCTCCTTCTCGTATTTTCTAATTCACTGTACTGGCGAAATGTTTCATTAAGCGTGAGAGTCACCCCTTTCGTCGACATTGTTCTCGTGTCAAGCTAGATCTAAACGCATTTTATTACAAACTGCCCGAAACAATGTTCCGTCTCCGAGCCCCGCTTATCTTAGCGTTCAAAGACCGCAATATAGATTTTAATATGGCGCCCTTCTTTTTGCGAGCGAATTACAGTCATACGAATATAATACTTTGTACCGTCGAAACATTTGCAGAAACGTTTTTATCCCTTTTTTCGCATTCTTCTTTGCTTTTAAATGTTCGAGTCGCGTGCGGTCTTTGTCGCTCATCAAAGTAACGTCATAATTCTTCGGACCCTAGCCATCTAAACGAAGATTAACTAACTCATAGATACCAAGCCCAGCATTTGCAAAAGCAACCGAAGATTTAGACGCCGCAGGAATTTCATCCGTCCCTTTGTAAAATGTCATCGACCGAAACGATGTTATAATGCTGAAAATGCGTCAGAGGCGTCCATGCTTGCCTGAACGCACTGCACATTCAGTGGTTCATATTAAATTTTTGAAATTTATAGATTCCACGTAGTTGAATATTAAAGATTCTAATATCTGATATTGGCGCTCAACTTAATTTATTGGTAATTCACTAAAGAGCGTTGTTTGCATTTAACGACATTGCTAATCGAACGCCAATTGAATAGTTATTTTAAAAAAAAGTAGAATTGTATGAAACTTTTGCACATCGTTAGTTGAAAGTACAATATTACCAGATTACAAATTTGCAACGTTTTTTCTTGAAACAGCAAATTATTGTTGCCAAAGGAATTATTTTTTCAGTAAATAGTAAATAGTGATCTTCCAACAACCGTTTCTATGAAACTGGTTTTTGAGTGGCCTACACTCAATATGTTTCTCTTCGAAAGTAGCCGTGATTTATCGTGACGAAATGTAATCCGATGCCTGAAACTGAACGCGCAAGATGATTTCCTCTAGGCGACAGTGCACGTTGCATTAATACGCATGCATTTAGACGTAAGACTCTAATATAAGAGGGTGTCAAATCCTGGAAGCGTTTATATGATTGAGTATTATAAAGGGATCAAGCCACCCTCGCCTCGTATGTCAACAGTGCGTCTATGATGTGCACCCCCTAGGTTGGTTTTTCGTCGCGACACTATAAAAGTAATGCGAAAATGACGCTCAAATTTTCATCCTGTCAATACCGAAATCTCAAGCGTGTATTGCACACGAAACGAATTTCCGGCTTCCAGACGCTACTTCAGATTACATCAAATTTTCCCTCTGTTAACGTAAACCAAAGTTCGATAATTACAATACTCTGGAGATACCCCAAAGTTGGTTTATTGTGATTGGAGCAAATCAAAAATACCAAACCGTAAACATGCGAAAGACTTTTATAACGTTTTCTCTTTTCATTAAACATTCAACGTTTTCTAAAATTAAAACATTTTCTTCTTAGACAATTTTGTAGAAAAATTTCCATTTTTTCTACAGTTTGCAAAATAAAATTTCAAATATAGCTCCGAAATTTTCCGTCTAACTATATTTTACTTGATTTTGTATTTTTCTGTAATTTTTCACTTTGTAAATTTTTTTCCAAGTTCAATTGAGTTGTTTAGTATGAAGAACATAAAATATATTCTCTGTTTATTAATCTGATACGAATGGTTATGAAAAATGAAAGGAACGATTGAGGGATGAATAACGCACTTTGCATTGTAAAATCGAGCGATTTTAACAGAGTATAAATTTACTTCTGTGTAACTTACTTTGAGTATTCAAGCGAAGAATGATGTAAATTAGTATATTTGTTGAATAAAAGGATCGCGTAATGCACGAAGCGTTTCTTGCTCACGCAAAGTCCAGCATCACAAGTGATAATTAAGACACATTTTCACATCGATGAAAAACCACGCGTTGGATGGAGAACTTTGTGAAATTAACGTAAAGTAGAAACTACGGCAACGTTATAATTCGCACGTTAAGTACACCCGAGACTCTGCTTGCTAGTGTTAATGATAACGCACGTTACATATGGTACACGTGAAAGTAGACTCGACTCATTGAATTCACGTATCTCGTTATCCATTGTAGTTAGGAGCTACGCTACTTTTGGCAGTCTCTTTGCCACGCTTTGTTTTATTTCGCTTTGTAACTTAAATATTTCGTTAAAAAAATTTCAGCGAACTAAGTGAAACGTATAGTGATGTATAAAATTACTATTTCACGCGCACCCACCAACAACACGAAATACTTTTTCATTTCTATACACTCTTCGGTTCTTGTTTCGGTTAATTCAATATAACGAGAGAAAATAATTTTTTGGAACTATTTCCGGTATTATCGCAAGGAACAAATCGTATAAAAGGTTTTTGTTCTTAAGAAAAACATTTTTCTAAGACGCCGAAGGAAAATGGAATAAAGAATATCTGGTCGATTCTGCAGTGATGATGTTAGGTGACAGACAGGGGTAGAAATATTAAAGGGAGAAAAAACGATAACGCGAGGGACAAATGGGCGGCTGGCGATATACCATGGCGCTTGTCTTGGATAGATTCGTTTTTATAGATGTCGTTTTTTCCACCACGTTAAGAGTCCATTCAGTTAGATGTAAAAAGGAATAAAGAAGCGAATTTCATTAGAAATCTTCTCATTTTATCTCTTTATTGCACTCGTTCCGCATTTAATTCGTAAAGTTTCTTCATTACTAGCTAAATTCCCATAAACAGTTGAACGATTTAGACTGTAGCATTCCGCTTCGACATCCGGCGTCGTTGAAAAACGTGACACTCGCAATCTTTTTGACAACGCAAATCAAATATTGAATCTCTAAAGCGGACAACGGATACAATTTATAATTGTCCCTCTTTTTCACTTCTTTTCTTTCCCGCGCACTTTCCAATTACTTTACCGTCATCCCCTTTCGTATCTCTTCCTTGGTTCAATAAAATGAATCTGACTTGGTTGTAACAAAAAAGTGATTTACTCAAGAGTTGCAAATACTGGCGCAGAAAACTCCTCCCGCTTCTCCATCGCAGTTTCTTAGAACTGATCGGCCAGTTGAATCGAATGCCTGCAGTTTCGCGCGCAAACTTGATCGACATTTATAGAAAAATACAAAAATCGGAGTCACTCACTTGATTTAACATGCATGAAACCCGTGTCTTTGAAAATAAAATGTTTCGCAGTAAAGGCTTCATTTCGGCGTAAATTATTCCCTGAACTTGAATCACTATGCATGATTTATCCACGAACGTTTGTCTGGAGCCACTGTTTCTTTTGGCATCGTTTTACTCGTCACCCTGTCCAAGTTGCCGTTCAGGATTTCGGCGACGCCGAGACGATGCAATTTCACCGGGTATTTATATGCGTCACGAAAGTAACGTCAGTTAATAATAGTAACAAAAAGGAAGAGGAACACAAAAAAGACAAGGGAACGAGTCTAGGAATATTGCGAGGAGCGGTCGTTGGCTAGGCTGCGAACGTACACATGTTAGATAAAGTCGTCAGTCCGAGCCAAGCTTTCCTTTAGGAGTAACTGTATCTTGATGTGCGGGATTTAGATTAGTGGTGCACAAGACCATAAGAAGGGTACGACCCCCCGTAGTCTTTCAATGATTACTCTTGTGTAGGGTCGGACTATAAAATAAATACACCCCATATTGTCATTGGATAGCTTTCGCGCTCGTTTGCCACGACTATTAGGAATATTGATGACGACAAACGCACATTCACGGTATATCTCTTTTTTTCTACAGCCTCATGTATACAAACTCGAAACGCCTCGTTCTCGAAGTCACTAAACAGCAATGAAATTTTCGCATCGGCAGACTACAACATCATATAAATAAATCATCAAATAAATAAGTTTCAGATAAATTTTCTGCAATTGAATACATTTTTGGATGTGCAGTAAGTTTCTCACGTTGCTTTTTTTTTATAAAAACATACTATATTAAAGAAAATTTGTGTGTATCTTTCAGACATATTTTTGTAGGATTCTAGGAAAAAACGCAGAAAAAAAAGAAACTGCTATTACTTTCTCGCAAAAATCTGCAAAACACTGCGAAATCATTTCCAAGCTGGCATTCGATGATACCAAACGTTAAGACCTTCGCGAACAACATTTTTAGCGATACGAATACTCACTCGCATGAATGCAATATAACTTAATTGAGTATCAGTCAAAGGATGGTTCGCCGAAATACAAATTTTATTCAAACTCGATGGAGCGAAATTTTGTCCGGTAAGTAAGAAAGCTATTTTACGGAAGCAGCTTACGAAATTTCAAGCTCGTTTCTAATAAAAGACAACTAAGGAGCAACCACCAGCATTGAATCCCGATCGGTGGGCAAAATCACCGAATCGAGCTCCTAATCCGTTACGTAATCCTTTCTAATCCTTTGGAGATTCAAAGGGGTCCTCGTAGCATGGCCATCCATTTCTACTGCTTAGTAATCTCTTGCCCCTTAGCCGAGTATAGTTTGCTGCAACCAGACCCTTTGTACATGTATACGTTTATATAGATATATTATATGTGTGTGTATATATACACGACCAGCAGCGTTCGACTGTTCACCTGTATTTGGTCAACGGTGTCAGTCTGAATCAGCACTGAGAGAGCATTAAGTGATGCCGTTGTCGCGTTGCATGGTCTGATAGATGAACACGCGCTATTTACGTGGGGGTCTATATGCATGCACGTCGCCGTACATGCAGACACAGTAATCTTAATCACTCTGCAACGCTTAGCATCAAGGTATGCAACTGACGCCAAGTTTAACCAATTTCAAGTTAGACGCTGCTACTTCGATAACGTTACATTTAATTAAGCAAGGACGAAGGATGGACAAAGATGAGTTCAACAGCGCCATTTGATGTTACCATCATCTTCCGCAACTTGAAAAAAGTTGCAGCCTATACATCAACTTTTTTATAATTTTTTTCTTCTCAATTTATTGGAACCCACAAAGAAGTAGCAGCCTTTTATTGTCACGATAAAACTAAAATTCTCCGACAATTAAACGCATTTAAACTCATTTTTTAATTAAGTCTGTGTTTTCAAAGTGGATACAAATGTGAATGACATCCTTTCAAATGGCGTGTCTAATTTTCAAACAAACGCAATGATATTCATTAAAGTCTTTTCGCGTTCGCGCAATATAAAGCTGTTTCATCCGCGACGACGTAAGCAAAGTGCCGGGAAGAGTGTATAAAACAGTTTTCACATATTGAAAAGTGCGCGGAGAAACTCGGCTAGACATCAGATCCACGCACGGCTGTGAATGGCGCGGCATGAACGACGGAGGTAAAAGGATGTCGGGAAATGTAGTTGGAATCCTCTTCTTCGTTGAGCGTGTACTTAGAATCCACGCGACTCGGCCGCAGTGTCGACTCTGCTGCGAATGCAAATCCACAACCACCAGGAGCTAACATCAGGCCGCCGGAGTAACGACGTTCCCTTTCGTTCGCACCCTTCATTCGTGATTCCTCTACGCGGTTCATTGCGACTTTCAAGTCCCTGACGGACGGCAGGTTCTTTGTAATGCGAGTTGCCTGGACTACCCCAACTTTGCTCAGAATTAAATATGTAGCTTTGAATTAGTCCGACACAACGCCCGGGTCTAGAATTTTTACAGGCTCCTCTTTCATAAAGCCATGATAGTCGAAACCCTATTCCACGACGTGAATACTTTCCTACATTTATATACTTGCCTTTCAAAGAGCCAACTACAGTTTCATTGCTGATAAATTATTACGTAATATGCCAAATCCCGGCCAGGCGTTTCGTTGTCGCTTCAAGTTTTGCGCCGAAAGATCAACAAAACAAGACCGCTAGTCGAAATGCCGTAAAACAACGAGCCCACTATGGAAATGTTGCAAGGTAAGCTGGCTTGGAGATTTCAAGTTTTCGGGGGGAAGATCTTACGTTTCTCGGACAGTCTGGACCTCAATTAACACGCCCGATTTTATATATATGCGAAATATTCGCAAAAGTTTTATTTCCCATCGTAAAACTCACAAAATCCTCGAAACACTTGCGTTATATGCCGTAAAATATACGGATATTCCAGAACTTTTAGGAACGCGATTTTTCAGTGTGTAAGCTCGGCGAAAATAAATGAGTTTACAATTTCCCTTTTACGTTTGAGCGTTTCCGGGAAATTGCAATCAAACGTAAATTCAATCGCGGCGAAAGCGTCGCCGCGCTCCGAATTGTGCGTCGGCCGGGGGAAATTCTCTTATGAATTCCTGCTTGCCATAAAAAGAGAGATTTCGCTTTCGCGGCAGTTTAAAATTGGCGATGCTTGAGATTTACTTAGGAGTAAAGATTGCATCTATTGCTCGTCCGTATCCTGCCGTCTACCTCGGCGTCGTGGTTGTCGTCTTGCGCTCGCAAATCTTTCGTAATCCGATGTGCCGGCCAAGTGTCGTGGGAAGTTGCGCAGAAGGTAACGCAGAACGCGTCTCAATTTTATTGCAGGCCTGCGAAGCTGCGATAAACCCGGCGCGGTAGCGTCAATGTATGTAGTTTGAGTTAAAGGGATGACTTCGGCCTTATGGAAATCGATCCCCCGCCCCCTTTCCCCCAATGTCATTGAATCGAATAAAAATGCCACTTGCTCGTTCTTTCGCGCATCTCCATGCACTCTATACACGCGTACCTGAAATCCCTCCGCGTCACGTTTTTCGGATACGTATGCAGGTGTCATACATATTTAGATTTCAAAGATTTCCATAATTCGGCCTAGGTTACTGTGCCTTTGATGGACTGCGGTATTTCACTCTTCTGCGTACGTTGTCATGCACCTTTTTACACGACGTTAATCAACACGGCAATTGTTGCGCAGCAATTCCAGAATTGTTTAAATTAACATCACGTAGTTGCGAGGACGACAAAAGTGCGGAAAATGCGATGTCACGTCATCTGTTACAGTTTATCAAACGCTTGCATATATCCTTGATAGGTACGTACAATCGTTCCTCGCGTCGTTTATCCGGCTATGACATCTCGTGCGATGCCTTGCAATTTCCACGACAAATTTCGAATTTCAAATACATCGCATTCGACCAGCTTCAATCCTAGCGATGAAAATGCCCCAATTTTTTTATAGTGCTAACGGTTCTTAGAGTATTTTAAAAATTTGAACAAAAAGTCGTGCACGAGGTAGGAATTTGAATGGCGATTATCGATATTATTAAACTTAAAAAACTTAACAGCTCGTGATTATTTTTTAAATTTATTGTTTAATTCGTATTTTCATTTTTTGTGATTAGCAATTTCTGTTAATTATTGTATCAAATTGTAATCGATAACAGCTGTTTCTAGACATCAAAAACAGCTATTAAATTATTTTTAGTTGGTTTATATTACTTCATTATTAATTTTATAATTTCTTAGTATTATTCTTTATTTTCTGTTTACCTACAAACCATCAATATTATTAGATATAAAACTTGTGAAAAAGACTTTAACATCCCTTCATAATCCGTTCACAATACTGATTTACGTAATATGCTTACACTCAATAAAGCTATTCAACTTGATGAATCCCAGCCCCACAAATATTCTAATGAAGATATATCTTCCCCTTAATTTTTATCATTAGAATGTAAATTAATATATTTACTATTAACTCGCAGCTACCAGTACTTGTAACTCAATTCATCTTCATAATCTACTTTCTATTAGATTATCATTAATTTTTTTTTTTTTTTTTTTTTTTTTCTTTAGGGGAATAATTTTTGTTTATTTCCATTTAAGTCACACGATTCTTAAAACCCTAATATCGAAATACAATTTTGTTACAAGTAGCCTAGACGTTCATTATGGATTTAGAAATAAAATCTGCATAATAACGTAAGTAATTTCACTTTTTAATTATAAACACTGCAAAATGCACCTTTCAAGTTATAAAATGGTTACGTAAAAAGGACCACCGAACCGTATCATCGGCATGTTCGGGATATCTTTTACCTCCGATATTTGCATTTTTTCATCATTCTGTTCCACCCATTTCTACTATTATTTTTTGTCTCTTTCCCATCATTCTTTCTATACATTTTTCCTTTTACAAGGCTCAGCTTGATAGCGCTACGTGCATACAGGGATGCAGCAATTTTTCACGTCGAACTACAAATTGGACGGTTTGTTGATATTGGCCAAGTGTGTGCAATTTATATTAAGTAACGCATCGGTACATTTGCAGTTGTGTTATTAGTACTACTCTATCTACCGCTTCATTTATTCAACTTCATTATTGTTATCACGAAAAATCATCCTCCGCGTCATCGTCGTAATTAAAGCGAAGTTAATTAAAGTTATGCAAAAAGATATTTCCGAGATAATAATTCATGTCCACGTGTCTTCATTCTGTCTTCATTTGAAGCAGTCGCGAGAGAAGTTCATTTAAGCTTTTCTTTACTCACAGTAAACGTTTCTCTCGTAAATCTTATTTCATTAGCATAATACATTAAAGACCATTGCCACGTGCAATTAAGTAAGTGTGCTATTTTGGAGAACAGATTTCCTAGGGTTATTCTCTGCCCGAGCGTTCTGGAGTGGTGCCGTATCCTCTAGTGTGTCTGTGTGTGAGTTTTGGGTGGCTGGTGGGGGGAAAGGGGGAGCTGATCCCCCTTGATCGATGAGGATTGTATCTCCGTTGGGACGTTGCGTCCACTGGCTTTACTATTTAACGTCGGCTTGAACCTACGAATGAAAAAGTATGCAATAAGCAGATAATGCAAGACTCGCATCAGAATGCATTACGTGTTACGTGGGGTTCGAAGCTTAACCCAAAATAAATTAGGCATCTTGGAAATTTGATAATATCGTATTGAATAATGTGACTTTCAGTGATACAGCTCGAAAGTATTTTGTAGCGATTTATGAAAATGTTTAGGAAGAATTTCCGAGCCGTAAATTCCGGAAAACGGAAGCGAATTTCAAGAAATAATAAGGTGACTGACTTTACGGTGGATATAAATTTGTGCAAAAAAAGATGTTTTCGAAGTTAATTACGTAATTATGCAAAAGTGTCATTTTAAGCGATAAACGACGTTACGGCGTTATTCCTTTGAGGTGTCATAATGGAACTACGGTGGTACGTGATTTAGTCTCAATAATTCGCGCAACGCTGGAAAACAGTGTCAACAGTCAGGCGTATTATTGCGAATAATATTGTCTCTTTTTTGCGACTGCGGGAATTCGTAATTTAATTGTTATGGAGAAAAAAGGCGAATTGTAATAAACATCAACGCACTGAATATTCGGCAATTTAAAGCGCGGACAGTTCTATTACAAGACCTGATATAAAATCATGAACCTGGTTCTCCGTAAAGTGCAGTAGTATGCCACTGATGTTTCATGAGGATACGCACCACGGTAAATCTCGTTTCGCGGCTCGTGGCACCCGCATACACATACACATGTATCTGCTTGCATGCACACATACATCGCGTATGAATATATGGCATAGCACTGTACGTCATGAACGGGCATTGTCAGCACAACTATGAAGAGACTCTTAGGGCTACTATTTCACTTCAAAACGAGCATTCGTACGAATTTCGTAACCACGTAAATATGACTGATTTCAACATCGAATTAAATATAATCCCTACCGCGTTTAACAAAGTATCTCATTGAACCCGAGAACTACGCTTTGAAGTAATATGCTTTTTTTCTACAAATAATTAGTGTCCCCGTGAAGTAATTAGTAAATTACATTTAACAATGATTAGAAACATTTGATTCCTTCAAAGTTATTCAAGATTGTGATATTTCTAAAAAAAAGATTGATGACATTATCAAGATTTTCCCAATTGTATGTATATGTACATGTTTGGTTTTTGAACAACGAATTTCAACTCGAAAAAATAACTCTTTAATTGAGACGCTGAAATTGTATTTCTAATTTTTATTATAACGAACAATTTATTCAATTTTCATTACATTAATCATCAAATATCAAGGTCATATTTAATCTCCTCTCCTGCTCGAGTTTCGAGAAAATGTATAAACGTTGAGTAGCCGGACTATCTAGATATCGAGACGTTCAAACATACCATCGTTATTGGCGGAAGCGAAAGTTCGGAGGTCTTGTTTTGATTCGTCCACAGCTCAAGGCGTTAAAACTTTCAACTCCGGCTTCATCCGAACGTCAATCATTGAGCCGACTGTTTATTCATTTTGAAATCCATGACACACGTAGATCAGACGTCACAAAAGTTCAAAGTTTCGAATTATACTAATAAACAAAATTATAAAAAGTACACATTCATCTAAGTTACAAAATTAGCCGCTATTCGGGATTCTCATTTCTGCGCCAAGTTCATCGTAGGTAATACGATGTAGGTTATATGAAGGTTAACTTGATAATAGATAATTGGTGATTAGTTGATGATTGCATAGTAATTAAACGCCTTGGTTGACGTTCGTTCCAGTAAGGATCGGATGTTCATTGATTAAAAAGTCGATTTCCGTATTCAGTGGAGATATTTGATCGTGAAATTGATGCTGAAAGCAACAAATAGGATTGTATTTGTGAAACATTTTAATTTCCGTTCTTCGAGAAGTAACGTGACACGACATGTGGCAATGTTTATTATTTGACATTTATTGTACTTATAACACAGTTTTGTCAAAGCTTTTTCTCAGAGGATATCGTCGCTGATTTTGATCTTGTAATAATTTTAGACCAAGGTCACACGTCATTACACAAGCACGGTCGGCGCAATTCATCTACAATACGTGTCCAAATCCCGCTGTCAACTAATGCTGAAGCATTTCCTGCAATAGCAATCTGAAACGATTATTATATGGAGCGCGACCGTAATGAATAGCGAGGCAAAATAAACCACTATACGCTATTAGTCATTATTGTTCGTAAGTAAGTCGTACGTGTATGTGTATATAATAGATGAAATACTAATTGTCGTCGTGGGCGATAAACGTATAAATTTACTTATGGATTTCCATTAAAGCCTCGCGTCAAAATATGCGTCGGGTCGGTGGTGCGTCGCGGCCAAGAGCTCGGAGCCCATATTTCATTATGAGAATAATCGAATCGATTATCGGTTCGGTATTAAGTCGAACGCCTCTTCAACGGAAGGGATGAGACAGGTAATGCAAGGAATACGGATTTATTTTCGGGGACACTATTGGGGTCACGAGATCATTGTAATGCGAGGAGTTTGGCAAATCTATTATTCAGACGGACCTGCAGTTATCTGTGTCTGCGCCTCTATTGTAATTCCTTAGTTTCTCATTTCCATATCAACGATCGCAACCCTGCTGCAGTTTTTAAATAACCGTCCGGCCAATGGCACAACTTTGTTTAATCGTTTGCGAGGAATCAAAGTTTAGACACAGGTTGCAGTGAACAAAACTCATTTTGGAGGGTAAGTTTCACCGGCTACACTTTGAATTGATAATCCCGCAAAAGATTCGAGTCAACCTTATTTATCTTCAACAATTAATGAGGCTTTGCTTACTACTTAACTCCGTTTTAGAAATGAAAATCTACTTCTTCGTTTTTGTAAATCATCGATTAATATAAGTCCTAAAAATATAAAAGTATAATTTTACACCCTTTGTTAAAAGTGCTAAGTTGTAAAAGAAGAAAATTTTTTTGAGACTTGACTTAAAATGAGTGGATACCAGCAAAATACGGCGTTTTACAATACGGCCTTCAATCGACGAAATTAAATTTGCGAAATGTATTTAATGCCGAAATAAAATTCACGTCATTTTGTAAGTAATTTTAAAATAAACACTTTAATACATACACTTTTAAATGAATCCCTTTAATATTACACATTTAATGTATAATTAAAAAGAGTATTTATGAATTGTAAATAAAATGTCGGAATTGTGCAATTTCAATTCTCGAAAAAATGTTATTATTAATTTAATTAAAATTCTTGAAGCTCAAGAGTACGTTCGTATAAACGAAATGTCATGAGCGCTGTGCACAATGCAGTTCAGTACGTATTTGCGTTGAATATAATACGCATTCACTTGAAATTCATCCACGCATAAAACATTACAATAAAAGAGCGTTCGACGTGTGGACCTGATTTCGCGGCTAAGGATTTCAAAAGACGATGCGGAATAACGACCTAATGCGGACTAGCCGCTATAAAACGAGTAAATGGCTTGTTCTTGTACCCTCGGAACAGAGATTAAGCACATTCCCAAGCTCTCGTATTCCATAGAGTAAGTCTTTACATAAAAAAAAAATTCCTTTTGAACAAATTTGTTAGTTTTCCAAAATAATTTAAATAAATCTTGCTGGATCGCTTTGACAATGTTAACCAAAAAATTAAGTTTAAAAAAAATTTATTCTAAATTATAATAATATAGTTTTTCATTTGAGAATAGAGTCTTTGTAATCTTTTTTTTGACGATTTTCAATAAAAACGGACCTGCAAGATCATTTTAATTTTCCTTGAAAACTAACAAATGTTTTATTTTTATAAAACTTAACCATTTTTCATTAAAAAATTTAATCATTTCACCTTGCCTGCGCATGATATCAAATTAATGATTTTTTAATGAAAGTTTTTAGGTAGAGAAGAAAGAGGAAACGTAACTCTTGCCAACCCTTTAACAATGTTATAGTTTTTGTTGGGATTTCAAAGCACACCTTTCAATTTTAAAACTTATGAGAAACCTTTTAGCATTTTCTTTCTGTTCAGCATTCTGAACTCTTCATTCTGTACATTGCACATTACTTTTTGAATAATTTAATTGCACATCATTTCGATAAAAGCAAATTCAGATTTTGATACGCATTCACAACATTAACACTTTTTCCTGCGTAATCCGTGAGTAATACGCATCTTGCGTAAATTTTAGCGTGATCAAATTTTATGTAACTAGTGACAATATTTTACGGCGATAAATTATAGCAGCACTATAGAGGTTGGCCAAAACTCGAGCACAAATCACAGCGCACTAGGGACTCGCACCCACGTTTTAACTCGGCTTACACATAATTCCGTATTATCACTCGCCGATTCGTTGTAATTATCGTGATATTCCCTACGTACGTGCGATGCTATACTCATGAGATAAAAGGTTGAAAGCGGTGAAAAGAGACAAGCAAATAAAGACGAATGAGCGCGTGCGCACATTTTACGGTTCACTTGTTGGTCTGAAAGAAATTTACGTAAGAATTAAATCGCTCATACGAAAATTGAAACATTCTTTTACCTTGACTTAAAACAAGAGCCAACGTCTTATTGATTTAATGCAAAAGCTTTTTTTTCATTTGTGCTCACCTTCTAAAGCTATGTAAAGCGTAGCTTAAAACAATTTTTCCACCACACAAAACAGATTTAATTAACACGTAATCATTACATTCAAAGTAATCGCGTCTTTCAAGTCTTTCAAGAATGTGCAATAAAACAATGTCTTATTCGTAAGACATGAAACACTTTTATTGAAATACGCGTTTTTAAATTAAACTTACAACGTTTGTTTTCGCAATGTGCTTTCGCTGATTTCAACCAAGAAACGTTAACAAAAATTTAACGTAACTTTAGCATTCGATCGACATAAAAGAACCGTCAATTCATTATAATTCTAATGGAAGTACGTAGCAAAGGGACGCATGTAAGGTCTTGAGGTTTTATTTGCGAAAATTTCAGTTCGGTTTGCTTTCGAGAAAGCAAGCTTCGCATCATCGGCGAAACTCGCGGCGGCACCGCAAAATACACTGAAGCCATCGGTAAAGCGTTTTATATTTCCATCGTTACGATGTCATAAACTTAATTCGTGGCGCGGAAACTGACCCAGCCCGCGGTCGATGGGAAATTACCCGCTTAATGTAGTGTGGGTCTAGCTTCACTAACTCGAATTGGATCCCTCATTTCTAGTAAAACATGACTAGTTATATGTACCACTTGTACATATATACATATATGTACACATATAGATATATATATATATACACACACCATACATATACCATTTCTATATATACCATACAACCCCATAAGCTGCAAGATATTGCTAACCTAACTGTCAGAGAATATGTATTATTATGATTCCCGACGTTTGGTTACTCGATCTCAGTCAATTTCGCCTTCAAAGTTATTGACAAAATTCGGTCCAAGTCTATTTCTCATGAAATATTTCATTTTTTATTTATTCGTCCGTTTAATCAAATCGACAACAATTTTATTTACAATTATTTTTCCGTACGAGAAATTACAAAAATGGCCCGATTAAAAAAACTGGTGTTTACATTATCAATAGTTCAAATGGTTCGTAAATTTCAAACTTATTTTTATTCGCATTCATAAAATAGTTGTATAAAATCTTGTTTTTAATCAGTTAAGAAATACACTTTTCTTGATTTATTAATCTTTTTTGGACATCATCAAGAAACAATTTGTTTTAACAAATAAATTTTTATTTCGGCCAAAGCAGCTTTGTGAGTTTAAAATGAATTATTATATATTTAATTGATATATTTAAAATAAATTAAAATCTTGAAGACAAGAGACAGTAGAAATAAAATATATTACATTACATCACAATCAAGTTATGCATTGATTGTGCACTAAACTCGCCTTTGAAGTATGCATGTCACTTGCATGCAGCGTAATACAATTTCTCGCGACAACAATCATAATTTTCAATTAACACTATTTCGTCATCTTGAAATTGAATTTCATTGCTTTGATGTTATGTAACGCCAACTGCTTTCATATGTTTCAATACTTACGTGAATTTCGGGGCGACTTGCAAATGACGATCAATCAAACTCCTGTTCTGCAGATAAGTGATAGTAAAGTTTAGAACAATTTATGCAAATTAATTTACAATGACATTATAACTTAATCTCGTGTTAAAAATTAGTAACAAGGGTTCAGAAATGCAAAGCTACAACTTTTCTGATTACAGAAAAATTCAATTAATTAAGAAATTGTATCAAATGGCAATAATCCAAATGATTTCTTAATTATCTCAGTTAACAACTCGTGAATAAATATTTCCTAAACGGAACATTTTACCGCACATTACTTATCAAATTCATACTAATTAATTTTCAATTTGTCCTCCAACAGCGAAAAGTTATTTACTCTCCGCTTTCACCATTACACAAGTATCTTTGTCTTCTGTAAAACGATATTATCGCACAAAGTATCATAAACTCATTCAGTTTCACCGCAACGAAATTGCTATGAATATTCTTCCAATTTGCCAACATTTTTCCATCGCGGTTTTAACCTCGTATACCTTCGTATCTCCATTTGTAACACAATACTTGTATTACGCGGACGATTGTATTTTTAAATTGTAAATAGTGTTGTTAATTTGTGACACGCTTGGAATCGTAGGCCAATTTATTCTTCTTATTATTTTTGTATAATGATAATATTGCCATAATTTCAATATTGTTTATAATAACACATAATAAGATAGTTTCCTATATCATGAATATTACGATATTATAGTGATATAGTAATATTTTATACTCTATAAATGATATTATTTGACTTCAATAAGTTATGTTAATTTCTGTATGTTTGTTAAATCAATTAAACTGTAGATGAAATACAAAAAAAAAAAAAAAAAAAAAAAGAATGACAAACAGACCAAAGCAAATGACTTTTGTCTATCCGAAATAATTATTTCTGTCTTTTTCCGGAATGAAAAGTCGGAGCGCGTGTATTGGACATAAGTTTTTTAGCCTTGCACAAACGGCTCCCAGGGAGCGAGCTCGTTGCGCGGACTTTTTTGCAATTTTGTAATAGCCATTTCATATGCAAACGGTATACGTGTCTTTCGTTAAGGATAACGTTGCAACGTCGGCGTGAGTGTACATTATTTACCGCGGTGAGTCAGCGCGCACACTCCGGCGGTAAGTTTGCACTTGAGTCTATTATTACTCTTACCGTGGATTATTCTGACAGTTTAACACTCGGCCGTTAAGTAAATCCTGCCCCGCGGGCATTTTCTCCCATACATGACACTTTAGCCTGAGCCGCGTTATATATACCCAGGCAACATCCCGGCGTACATTCGTCCGGCATAACGCATACGTCCGAGTGTTTTAAGGCTATTTGATTCATGCAGACTTATCCGCGTAGTCATTGTTCCCGACAAATTTCAGCCGCTAATAAAGCCCGCGCGGCGAATGTATTTTCTATTATGATACCGCGCCGCGACAATGGAGCGCTAAATTATTTATTCCCTTTTCGCGTTTAACGCCGAAATTACTTTCCAAGAAACGCTATTTTCAAATGTACAACGATCCGGTGGCGAACAATGCGCTTAGACAAGGTTGATTTATTAAATGCGCATCGCTCATAAGCGGCCAGTGCAATCATTTTCTACTTGTGTAGTATACAAAACAAATAAAGTTTGTTTGAAGGCACGAAGATTGATTGTTGAACTGCGACTTGCTGGCCGTCGCTAATTGATGGGAGGAAAAAGAAAGGCACGTCGAATTTTGGGACTAAGTTGAACGAACGAACCTCAGAGTGTTGAAATGAAAGTTCAAAGTTTCGAAGGTATTTTGGAACAAAAGAAATCCTTAATAGATTTAACAGCGAAAAAACTAGTGTGAGCTTTTTATTAAAAAAAAAAGGGTGAACACACCGTTTTCAGTATTTGTTAAAGCCTCTCAGAATCAGAAAATCAATTAAAAAAAATTTTTCTGGTACAATATTTTGAATTAATACAAAGCTCTATGCGTAAGCAAGATTTACTCGCCAGACTAGAATCCTTTTGATTTAAAAATAATATTTTTGGAAGTAAAGGTGACTAAGGTAAATGCGGCATGATTTAAAGATTTGCTCGCTGCAACGTACTTTCTACGTTCATTGTTGCACGTGTTTTGTTTCAATAAAACGTTAATCTTGCGCCACCGTAAGTACATATTGATGAAAACATTTGCCCCGTGCACCATCAACATGCAACCCGTAATACAGCGGTGTTATTATAAATGCTGCTTCTCAAAACACAGAAGCACTTCAAATCTGCCGGGCAAGTTCAAAACCTTTTACCCTCGACATAAAATAATATATTTTTTTCCTTCTTAAGTAAAAGAAATAACAAAAAAATTGAAAACATAAACAATGATTCTTTTGATATACAGATAAAAAAAATTAACTTAATTTTCTAAAAACAAAATTAATTATCCACATTTAAACACTCTTAAAAAAGTGAAAAAAAAAAAAAAAAATACAGTTCATACACCCTGAGAAAAAACTATTGAAATATGTGTTTTTGTGACAAAAAGAGTCGTATTGTGTACGACAACGGCAACTACGGTAGGTGTTCCCAAAAACTATGTATATTTAATAATTAGTGATGAATGATATACCATAGTTCCTGCAAATTTTCATGAAATTTTTTCCTCAGCGTAATTAGTGGATTATACTTAGAATAAATTAATTCCACTTATAATGAATGTAATACTCTCATTATAAATGGAGTCTTTGAATATACACATATATACTTGACTTAATCATTGTCAAACTTATAATTAATCTTTCTAATTAAACATTTGTAAAAAACTGGGTTAGTGGTCCGCATTGAGTTGACGTCAAGAGTTCCTTATTTCCTGGTCTATTTACGTTTGTTAGTGTGCACTGAGCGAAAAAAAAAAAAAAGAGAAAAAAAAGGAGCGGGAAGAAAAAGCGGGCGGGGTAAAAATGGAGAGAAAATTGGCAGGGTTGAGTTTGAAAGTATTGAAATACAATATTCAGACGAGAGCAAGACAAACGTCCTAAATTGCCAATTCGTTCTGTCGTCGATGGCGTCGTTTTTGCGCGAGCCGCTTTCTCACAGCGCGATTCTGTCGCTCAAGGGGAAAAACGTTATCAAGTTCTTTCCCTTGGGATGCAGATCCCGCCAGAGCTCGCAGATGTTTACCAAAAGCGCCGGCACAACGTTGCAGGCAATGCGGCGTGAGTTCTGCGGTAAATGAATTAAAGCATCCTCTC
The DNA here is from genome assembly GCA_022817685.1 of Aradophagus sp. ZL-2020. Taxonomy (NCBI): domain Eukaryota; kingdom Metazoa; phylum Arthropoda; class Insecta; order Hymenoptera; family Scelionidae; genus Aradophagus; species Aradophagus sp. ZL-2020. The sequence goes on from JABFOV010000719.1 coordinate 20,156, forward strand.
GCTCGTTGAGTAAACCATCCGCTGGTTTATTCGTTGTCCTCGCTTTTGCACGCGCGATCGTGCGAGAATCTGGAGCAGAAATAATACACGTGGGGATTCGGTAGCGTTCGAAGCTACTCTATGCATTTAAGGGCGCACTTGCGGTCCCACGCGGACAAGTGGGAAAGTTGCCTTGTATGCACGTGTCCAATAAATAACCGGCGTAAGGTTTACCGCCAAAGTGTCAAAGTTGTATTAATTTTGGTTTTCATTTTCTATTTCATTTTCTTTTTTTTTTTTTCTACCACTTACGTAACCGCGTCGAATATGCAATTGAACACGATAGGATGTTTAACTTTAAAAAAGAATCAGATGAATAATTTATAAATTTGAATAATATTTTAAAAGTCTTGAGATAAAATAAACTATAATTTTGTTAAATATGTAATTTAGTTTTCACTCGGTGTAATTTGTATGCATGTAGATCACATGAAAAGTTTTTATAATTAAAAGTACGAGTATGTCGATCGTTCGAATTTTATCAGTCGATGATACAAAACTGTTCGGTAGAATTACCTTTTAATTAACGAGCGAGCGGAAAAAATGATTTCACCTCGTTGGAAATGTATATTCAAATTTGTATTTTACTTGAAAAAGCGTCGGATCTCGATAAATCAGTTTCGTTCTGAATCGCCAACAAAAATCATGAATACAAAATATCGCCGCTATCATAATGCTTCTCATTTTCTTGTTTCCTTGATTCTTTTGTACAAGAAAAGATATCATTTCTTCGGAGTTAATCAGACGCCGACTGAGCCAGACGTCTCAAGTTGAACTCAAAGAACAGAGTGAGAGGAAAAGACGAAAAAGTGAAAGAAAAAAAATAGGGAAAATTGAGTAAGAACCTACGAAAAGATATCTGACTTAGAGAGAAAATTACGTCCACAAAGAGCCGAGGGTGTAAAACGTTGAATAGAGTTTGTAGATGGCGTAAAAGGCGACTACACGGAGCCGTTATTATTTGAAGCTCGAAACGAAAAATTCGCGTCGAGCTTGCAACACTACTGTTAATCATATTACATTAATGCCAATTTATGTTTGATATCCTGACAGATAACAGACCAGCGAGAGTAATTATTAAATCGAGGACGACGTTAGAGCAAATACTAAGAGGAATAATTTATAAAATTAATACGACAGTTATTATCAATTAATTATCTGATCATTAATTATCTGATTCATTTTTACTTAACAAGTCGAACGAGCGTCCATAAACATTATAATTGTATCGGTAATTAAATATTGAAGAATACAACTCCTTGTGCTTTTACATTTTAAATCAACGAAAAGGAAATGTATAATGTCTAACATTTGTCAGTAGTAAGGTATACATACATGAATAATAATACAACTTGTGCCGATGGTATACTTTATTCTGTATTAACATTTTATGAGCCTCTCCATAAAATCATTTTTTCTGTCTTTTTTTGTTTCAAGATATTCGCAGACTTATGACTTAATGTCAACTAAGGGCTTTGTGTTGTGGGGTGCACACCCCTTTTCGTCGCGATTTCAATTGACCCCCCGTAGACTTCGCAGATGCGACCACGACGCGTGCCGCGCGGGGATGAAAGACGGCACCGGCTTTGACGAAATCCATTGTATATGCGAAAGCTTATATATTCCGAGTACTCTCCGCTCCCAAGCTCACTATATCGTTTGCTTTTATTTTTATTGTTCGCGCAGGTTTGACAACGAACAGGTTCAACACGTGTTTCAAAACGATACTCCACCGTTTCGCATGACGACGCGAATCGTTTTTGCGAAGCTAATCTTGATATTATTTCCAGCGGACCCATGAGAACATGGTGCAGCGATACTATAATTATCGGTATCGTATTATAGTGAAAATCGAATGGACAAGAGGCAACATGGGAAAAATTGTTTGGCAAGTACAACGTGCAGTTAATAAGTTTTATATGCTGATTCGATTTCACATGCAATGTTCGATTGCCATTGTAATGATAATTTCTGTGTAATTATATAAGTGAAAAACACATAGAATGAAAATGTTGTTTGATTTTAATCTAAGAAAAGTTATAATTTCACCAAATTATAATTGCGGTTTTAGAAACTACGAATAAATATAATCGAAAAGCCAATTCATTTGTTCTATTTCTTATGTTATTTTTCATATAGACTCAACATGTTTTGCATTTATTTTACCGTAGTTACTATGTTCTACCATAATTAACGTAAAATAACAGTGAGCAAAAAAGGTTTGGTTGATTCAACTAAATCCTTTCATTGAATTCCTGTAATTAAAATTACTTAATCACCTGCGCAGAAAAAAATTGTTGTATATCTGGTCATATCATTTAGTAATTTGATGAACAATTTAGTTGTATCAACCGAAATTTGATTGATTTAACTAAATATTTAGTTAGACACATATTAATTTAACAACTTGCTTCGTTCCATAAAAATTTGGTTGATTCAAGCAAATCCTCTTTTTTCCATATTTATTGCTACTACATTTCTGAGTCACTTAACTTTCAATTGATTGTTTAATTTGATCTTAAACAAAAGTTCAATTAAAAATGTTGGCAGATGTTACAGTGACTTTCGCTAGGGCATTGGCCACAAAAAGAAATTCGCAAAGTTATCTCCCGTTCAAAAGGGAAGGAATTAGAAAAGAGGGTGAAGAAAAGACTGCGCTGTCCCTCGTAGGAAGTCGCAAAGCTAACTACTGATATCGGCCACTAGAAACGAAAGATAACTACAATTTTAGCGTTATCGGTTGTCAGCCACTTTCGTTGGTGACGTTAACGACGATAGGACGGCGAGGCTCTGTCTAAGGGCTGTCTGATGAACGGAGGGTGAGAAACCGCGAGTGCAAGTGGCAATCGATATCCGCGGGGATGAAACGAAGCCCCACCATTTACACTTTTTAGTAACATTAAGTTGATAACATTTTTGTGAACGAGCGTTTGAACGTCAAATAAATCACAATATCTATTGACATTGATCATTTCACGCCATGCAACTATTGATTTGAACGGAACGAGGTGTTAACATTTAAGATGGAAACGAATAAAAAGTATTAAATTTCTGTTTATGGTTACATTTCTGTCATGTTTTATTAACAATAGTCTTTTAAAGCGTGTTTATTTCTCATTAAAAAACATTTACTATAAGACTGTTTCATACAAACTTTTACCTCCGATTCGAATGGAGTTTTACCTTTTATATTGAAAAATAGCGTTTGGTATTACGATTCGTTCAAAGCAAATTGTATTTAAACTGTTTTCGGCAATCTAATGGAAAGCAAACAAGGCTTGTAAAAAATCTTTCGTCATATTTTTCTTATTATCCAACGACACAAGTATCTGCAATTTATTTCTGTTCGCTTCTTGTTACTGTTTATTTATTCAATTTTGCGAAGCACAATTTCAGCGATAAGTTAACTTTCGATTCCGCGAAAAGCTTCCACATATTTGGTGTCGATTTTCAATAAACTCAGTACTTTCAGCTAATCAAGCAATCACTTTTAACCTGACCTGACATGTTTATAAAATAAATACAGTATTTTACAAATATGCAATCAAAATGTGCGGGGAACGGCCAACTTTTTTTTATGGAAAAATTTTAACTTTAGAAAAGTTTTCAAAAATAAAAAACAAAATGATTCGGTGGTTTTATGTTACAATTACAAGAATAACAACACAGAGAAATACTTTTTTATTTGCAGATGCTTTGCATAAAAATATAGTTACAATAATAAAATAAAATTAATTTTCTAAATTTGTATATTAATTTATGCGATGTTTACATTCAATCAACCAAATTTCTTACCTAATTTATATTTCTACAAGAATTGAATTTTAATTAAACAAATTTATTATATATCTCTTTAAAAGTATTTAAATCGCTTTTATATCGCTATTTTGATGCACCTTTCGAATGAAAAACGTGAAAAAATATTTATTGCCAAAACGTTGGAAACTTTTCGCACACCAAACGAATATGTTTAATAAAGACTACTTTACAATCACGTATTTGAATTTCGATCGAAATCGGAGTATTAGAATTTAGATTAGAGAGCAAGTGAGAGAAAGGTAGTGACAAAAAGCGAACAAAAAAAGCGGGGTAAAACTTGTATTAAGTGTCAAATAAACGGTAACTTGCTTTGATATTCAAAACGGGCACGGTGCTATAGGCTTTTCACGTACTAAAATGTACGGTTTAATCGATCTCGTGGCGCTAAAGTGTTTTCAATGAAAAAAAGTCAACGTCTTTCAACAGATAGATGAATCATTGCGATAGACGAATGAGAATCCATCAGCGCCGACCGACCGTAAACTTTCATCATTCGTTCGACTTTTTGACACAAAGGTGAACCGTCGAACAAGATACTTAACTGCATATTCCAGAAAACATCGATCATCCGTACCGATAAGGCGAGGAAGATTATGAATTTAACTGTCTCCGCCCTTCAGACGGAATAAGAATTTAATCGCGAATAGTTTCTAAAGCCTTGTGTCAGGCGATCCATTTCGTCGAGTGATTTTTGTCCCTCTGCTTGGTACTCTGATAATCGATAACCATATTACCACAAATTAAATTTTTCACCACCGATTCAATCAATCAATTATTTCGTCACATGTTATCATAATGTAAATTGCATAATATATTTTTGTATGATGATTTTGTTCTTTCTTTTTTATATTTTGAAACAAATAATGTTCATTTGTCGTCTACTCTAATTTAGATTTAAATTAAATAAGGTTCAGACTTTTAAATTAACTTATTAAATAATTTCTTGCAGTAAATAAAATATACGTTTCATTTGTTCGAATTTAGATTAAATATTTATTAATTTCTTTTTTTATATCCCTGAAGATTATTTTAAAAGCTATAAATTTAAATAATTAAAAATGTTCGTGCACAAATGTGATTTTTTATTCCAATTTAATTGACTAAACTTTTTGATCATGTAGTTTGATAAAAAAAATAAAAAAAAAAAAAATAAAGGACTCACCCGACATTGTCCAAGAAAATGCAAAATGCAATCAGTCGACTGGCATTACAGCGAGGCTGTCTCATTTTAACCATAGTTACCTTGGAAGTTCATTAGCAACAACTTCAAACGAGTATGAAAAAGTAAATGCATCACATAAACGTAGACGTCATTTAGACAATTGAAAACAAGATACAATTAAATGCAATACAGAGCCTTTGAAAAGAAAATTGCAGAAATATTGAAGATCCAATTTCGCATTTTATCACAAGCAATCATTCTCTACTTCAGTTTTACATATTGTAATTTCAACTTCCGTTATTCGTAAAACAATACTAAAGAGATAATGGGATCAAACGAAACAAGTTATTTTCTATCAAAGTTTATTACGAAACATCAAAGATGAATATTAAATTAATTTTGTATGGAACTGAAACAACTAAGCTCATGAAAAGTATAAACCTGTTTTCGACACTGTATCAAAGGGCAAGTATAACATAACCTAGTCACGATGAATGCATTTTTTCTACTTGTTTCCTTTGATGGCAGTAAATATTTATCTTTAAAAGAATTATTTGTTGTGACTAAAAATTTGTATTGTGTGTAGATAATAATAATAAAAATAATATATTGAAAAATAAAAGAATTTAATCTTAGCTTATATAAAGCAATACATGCTTTATGTTAGGCATATTACATTTTACATATTAATATTGAACTAAAATATTTATATTGATACAATATTTGTGTCTGAAACAAAAAATCTGAATATTGCTTTTAAAATGTCCATAACAAACCAGCATGAATGTCATATTCAAGATGGTTCAAGTTCAACTATAGATATAGGTATTTACACGCGTTGAAAAAATTGGCAAATGATAGAATATAAATTTCCCGGATGTGAAACAGAATTGGACTTTGCTTGTTTATTTAATATTTGTCGAGTAAACGAGGTCACGAAACGCCAAAGAATTAGATAACTGTCGTTTTTGATATTAAACTCAATATCTCTCAAAGCATATGGCAAAGCAAAATTTTAGTCAACCCTACTGTGATGTTTCAGAATCGATATTGTATCCACAGAAGTGTAATCGAAATTGTTGAAAAAAGTAAATAAATAAATAAATAATAAAAAAGAATTTACGATCAAATCACAAAATTTACATGTAGTTTTAGACAGAAATCTTCAATACAGCACAAGTCTAAGGTAAAGATTAGGAATACAATCGAAAGTTTAGATTTCATTATAGCATTTGTTTGTTTCATTTTTATACTTAAGTCAAATTATTCATTTTTTTATACGTTATAAATTAACAAATTCTCATTAAAATAATAAATGAAAATGGTTCATTCATTTGCGCAATAACATTTTATAACTAGGTATAACAATTTACATAAAATTTAATTTTTTTGCAATACTTACTTTTTGCAAAATTTACTCTACAGTATATGATTTAGTCACAACGTTAATCAAACACGTTTACAGTAAATCCCGAGGTCTTCATCCACGCAAGTGCAATGAAAAAGAAGTATTATTCTAAACGTAATTCTGTACTACATTTTATACCTCACGATGAATGTTTCGTAATAAATCTTTTGTCAACAACTTGTATTTGAACGTATTTGATCACCGACTTCGATTCTTTTCACAAGTTTTGTTAACGCCGAAGCGAATCTTTGACGCACTTCATAAAATCTAATTTAAGTTATAATTATAATCATCTCACATCAAGTGTAAATGTCTCTGCTTTTCTCTGAATTCACAATGTACATTTAATTAATGGTAAATAGACTGAGGATAAGTAAGAAACTGAATGAGATAAGTATCTCATTAGCAAACCCACCTTTAAATAGTACTAGAACCCGGATAATGCTAAAGACCAGTAAGCAAGAGAAAACATTTCGCTTGTGCGCTTACAATTTGTTGAAAATTAATTCATTCAGAATTATCGTATAACTTAATCCAGTGTCACACGATACCCGCAATTTTATCATTCTATTAAAATGTTCAAAAATAAATTGTTATCGCCGTTAAATAAACTTGAGATTAATAAATTTAACTTTGAGTTCAAAGATTACACTGCAACATTTAGGAATTGTTTGTTATTTTTCCCAAAGATACTTGTTCGAGTATTCGAAAAATACAAAAGACATAAATTTAATTCAGAATCAAGGGGAAAATCAGAATTAGGTTGTACAAATAAATAAATTATCGTCATCTTTTTGTGTCAAAGCATATGAATCAAATGGGTATCAGCTTACAATTGATGTTTATTTTCTTTTAACACTTGTCGAGTAAATTTGTTGTAAAGAAGATTAAGAAATTCCATCGTTCGTTCTCCCGAACCGAGATCGACTGTATTAGGCATCTCGTGAGATTAAACATAAAATATAGCCTCGTGTTCACGCCCACGAATTGGCTGTGGTAGTTGCAGTTAAATACCTAAATAGAGCCGACCCTAGACAGTGTCCAGCTGAGTATACGGCCACGGCATATTAAGCGATGAATCGTACTGATTAGATTCCAATTAGTCTGTTTAGGACAGAAGCCCGAGTGGTTCGGGTAATTATTCCCGCATTTGGCATTCATATCATACTTTAAACACGCGACAACGATTCCCGAGAAAGTTAAATCTTTTATCAAGCGCGCAGTAAAAGCCGTCGCTTGAGAAAAGTTACGCTTTTTCGCTATCGATTTTCACCGAAATTGCGTCTGCAGGCGATATCTTGTCTCAAGAGGATGTCAATTCCAAAGTTACAGTGCCCGTCCACTCAACAATACTTGCAGTAAATATAGCTTTTGAAACTGACCGTAAGAGAAGCGCGACTTACGAAACAGTTTGGTTTATTTGATATTTATTATTTCGAAAGATTCGCGCACTTTGCGCCCACGGTCGAGGCGAGATTTACCTAGCAAGGTTTCCGTCCTTTGTATACAACGCATATAATATATTTGCACGCAACATGGAGTAGAAGTTTGGAAAAGTGCGCCTCGGTGAACACTCGCCTTCGCGCCCATCCGCCTCAGCTAGGCGCCGATTCTTTTCGATGAACTGCAAAGCAAATGGCTGGGGGAATTCGGAGACTGGAATTGTTCATCGAGGCGATCATAATCCAAGTGTGATGGTACGATCGTTTCTTACGCCACCAACCATTGGTATACAATTCGTTTCTCCCGCGTCGCCCTCTTTTTCTGCTTACATCAACGTTTCTCGCGCCTAATGCTAGTGATATATTCTGTTATTGACTTACGTAGACAATGTTGTTTTCGCGAACGAAAAGATGCCGGGCCACGAGAGGAGCGAGACGAAAATAAGATACTTTCGTAAATCATTCTTTTTTTCCTCCTCGGCCTGAAACGAAATGCTCAACTCCATTCGGTTTTTCCCAGTAAGTGACGGCGCACCTCGGCGTCGCGCGATTGTTTGAAAACACCGGCGTTGTGAGAAAAGGGGTCTCGCAAACTTATAATTTGTCGCAATTTCTGCCGCATTATTACGAATTTTCAGAAATTTCGTATCAGCGCGGATCTCGTCTTCGCGTGTCACCTTTAAGCGCTATAACATTCAATAAGCGGCTAACAACAAGACATTGATAAATCGCGAATAATTATTCCATAGGATGGTGGTTACGCGCGAGAGCAAAAGCTTATTGCGGGACAATGTAATGACGAAAAGCACGCGCGTTTCAAGTGCGCCAGTTCCGGGCTCGCTCTTTAACATTCACTTACAGCGCTCGCGAGTCGCGAGAAGTCGATTCTTTAAGGCGGCGCAAAAAATGGCAAAAGCCATGTCACGGATATTTATCCGTCATTCGTGGCACCCGCGATAGCGTGAAAACACCGCCACGTCAAATAATGGCGCAATGAGCAGGCAACGGTATACGCCGGCCTTATTACTATTAACGTAATTGCAAGCTTAAGTCGCCAAGTCGTTGACACTTGGTACTACGATTTTCGTACCACCATTGTCTATAAGCTGCGACGCATTCCAAAAACGTTGATAACTAGTTTCCTTACTCTTGCGATTACGAATTGTTATGCTCAAATTAACGTCATTACGAGTTAAAATCGCGTAATTATGCGTTCGAGTCGCACGCCAACACTTTGCGCTTGACTTTCCACCGAAATCAATCACTGTCGTTCAATTTTTATGCCATCATTATCTACAGGTTAAGCCTTATATCTCCAGCTGTTCAGGTCGATGAGAAAGAAAATTCGCGGGCTTCAGTTTGGCGAAATTTCAAAACCATGACTTGCTCTCTAATATTGATTCACTTGCATTCAACACATCCCGTCGTTTAAAATGAAATCACACTTACTAGATTAAACGTATTCTCATTTCATCGGATTTTAATACCATCACATTAATGTCGTCGATTTATAATGAGATAACGATATGACGGTCAGTCCAATTGGAAAGGGCTTTTATAAATCGATAGGACCAGTTGTTCTGTTAGCTGTATGCGGTTTCTGTCCGTAAAGTGAGCATTTCATATTTTAATTCACGGTTAACAGGCAGTGCAATTTTGAGAAATAAATCGATCGAACGTTGATGAACTCGATGCCACTGTTTCGCAAACTATTCTTAAAGTCCAATTATTAGTTATAAATCAACTAAGAGTTTTTCATGTTTTTATTTTAATTATACGCGTTTAATTTAGTTTTGATACTTAATCATTTAATTTTAACGATGCTGAAGAGTTCGTATTTTTTTGTCTGTTTTATTAACGTCAACTAAGTTTACGAATAACTGGGACACTAATTTAATAATAACATTGTCTTTATACATACATTTTTTTTCTCACGAAAAAAATAATATCAAGTCCTGTAAAGGAGACCTTATACGTCCTCCACCACTTTACGAACTGCGTTAAAGTAGCCGAAACGTTATCGACTTTCAAGTGGCATTATCGATTCGTGACATCTTAAATTAATTGTTACGGGTCCCAGTAAACTTCTCATTTGCAAGATTTGAAATGCTTCTGCGTGTTTGGAAAGCGCAAGGTTACTCTGGAGAATGTAAAGACTCCTAAGGGATAACCATGCGAGGGGTGCTATGTTGGTTCCTGAACACCACGCAGAAGTGTATGTTTTGCGAAAGTGGCAAAGCTGGTTATATGCAGATACGTATCATTTCGTCGAGATGCTCCCTCGCGTTTCATGAAATTGTCTTAGGCGAACGAAAAAGTGAACGATTTATATCCTGCAAAGTGCCTTTGCTTTAAGTCCCTCGAGTGTTTGTTAACATTATTCAAATATTAATAACAATTCACATTGGGTTCTAGTTACTATTTAAACATCGCAACGTGACGCTGTGTTATTTTGTTTATATACTAAACAAGGTGATTTAGCTCGTAAGTGCTGATTCATAAACAATACAACTATAATAACGTTATCAATTTTCGACAGCAAAAACAACCTTTTTAATCTAATTGTTTCTACGCGGACTCACTTTTATAAAATAGTTTTTGCACACTAAGAACATTTATAAAAGCGTTATTAATTTACCTATTATCCTTTGTACTGAAATTCGTCTACAGCTTTCGTTTCTTTACAGTTTTAAATTGTATATTCTTTTAAATTCCCGTTGACAAATGCTTTGATTCCTGTCGAAAAGACTGAAGAAATTAATTATATTTTTAATGATTGTAATCAATCATACCATTAAAATAGGCGCAAGTAACGCGATAGATTCGGCGCATTTTTTATTCGGCAGATGGGCTTACTGCAGCTGCAATCACGGCCATCTGCTACAATAATGTAGTGAATGGTGTTTTCTTGTCAAGGGTCTAAGGCCCGCAAGCACACCGAAGCCTTGTCAAATTAGATTGTAAAACTTCCCTCTCTCTTTCTTTAAGGATGCTAAGATACTGGTCTCGCCTTACACTCGCCGTTTTTAATTTGACGTAAACACTTGCACAACAGTTGGTTAACGTGATACGCACGTTCCGTCCACCGATACTCGATCTTGGCACGCTGCTGAAGAATTTATATGGATTCTTCATTATTAAACGATGGGTAATGATATCAGTGACTAAAAAATTTAATATTAACATTTTAAACTCAATCAAAGGAAGTGCTCACCTTCATTTTTTAAGCGACGCTGTAATATTGTTGAACAAACTTGTTTTAAATAAATTTGTCAAACGTTACTGTATTCTGTGCTTACAGGCATATTTCAAAAATGCGTGTAATTTTTATTATTTTAACGATTATTAATTACTGAATAAGAAATGACTTGTGCAGATAAACTTTGAATATACAATGGCAATGCTATAAGATGATAAATGTGTATTGTATTTGAAACATACTATAAGCCAATAAAAATATGTAACTAAAATTATAATATGCAGTATATGGGGAATCGCAAGGGATTTCTCTTGAGACGCGCGTTTCTCTTGGGCATACTGTTATGATTAAGCGACAGTAATGAGAATTCATTTACACTAGAAATGATTTTCATTTTCTTTTTGCATATATACCACTAGGTGCTGCTTTCAAAAATGTGTATGTTTTAAGGTATGTGAAAACCACTCGAATTTTTTGCAAAAAAAGTGTTTAAATGCTTAGTGTCAATTAATCATTTTTACCAGTTGGTAGAGGGCAGACGATTGACAGTTGAAATAGATCACAAGCCACTGATTTACGCTTTCACAGAGGGATTACGCAAAGAGACAATGCACAGGCGAGGAATTCCAACTACTACTTCAGAATCCATTTACATTGAGGTTTTTTTTTTTTTTTTTTTGAAAGCCATGATTTACTGTGATATGTTTCCAACTGAAATCCAGTCTGCACTTTAGACTCATTGTGTAAGTTTTTGATCCTATACATAATCTTCCCCATAATAATTTGAATCGCAAAAAGGTTAATCCACCACAAATTCCTTTGAATAATTACGTCCAAAGATACAAATTACTGGGCTCGAGCTTGTTTATTACGCCGATATTGTAAAATTGGTAGATAATTAGCGACCTAACGGGTAATGTCAGTTTTGAGATTAGAGGTTTAGCCATGTCCATCTGGATATTGTCAGTCCCTTAACTCTCTCTCATGATTACACCTGCAATCACACTGTGATAGATCGATTTGCTAGATAGTTGAAAACAGTTCCGTTAAAAGAGATTATTGCTCAGACAACTGCTGGCGCTTTCTTAAAGACCGTGAATTTTCCGTTTTAGCACTTCTATAACCGTTACTTCTGATTCAGGTTGTCAGTTTGAAACTATCACTTCTAAGGACCTTAAACATGTCATGGATTGTAATAAAAGACGAACTATCGCCTATCATCCCAAAACCACTGGTATAATCTAATGTTGATACAGGTCTTTTATCACTGCTATCATGTGTCATAAATCTGTGAACTTCTATAAGGTGTTGTCTGCGGTGATGCTCGGACCCTGAATAGCCATCAAGAAAGACATCGATGATAGTAACGCTGATAAGAAAATTAAGGTCTCCTAAAGAATATTTTGTAAATGAAAATATACCACCAAATCCATAGTACTTCGTCAAGAAACGCAAAATTACACGCAAAAGGCAAAACCTACACTTATAACTCACCACACAAACACAAGATTCTTAGACGTAATTCACTTTATTATTGCACAAAAAATGTTCTCCACTTTTGTGCTTACCGTAGACGTTAAGGGAAAGAGACAAATGTTAACATCAGCCTTAAATTAGGCATTTTTAGTATTACCTGACATATCGGAAACAAAGGTTTATAGATCAGTATAAGTG
>JABFOV010000720.1:0-32894 GCA_022817685.1 Aradophagus sp. ZL-2020
GCCTTCGGGCTCCTGGATTAATAGAAGACGCGAGCCCGATACATCGCCCTCCCCCGCCGCCTCCCCCCACCCGCCGCAAATTTCATCCGATAATGTTGTTTGTTGTTGTTGTCTTTATTGGCTATGAGGCTTAACATTAACCTCGTACGCCAGTTCTATTCATCCGATAATGGCCCGAGCCGACTGACGCACGCCAACCTTTAAAGCGCCACAAAGCCCGGCGCGCGCGATCGCTTTTTATCGGCTTTGTTGGTAGCGCCGGATTGACCGATCGACCGGAAACGCGGCCTCGTTGTTACCAACCGATCAAAGCGGAACCCCGCCGCTTTTTACATTTTATCCTCGAATAAACGAGTGCGATTGTCTGGTTTCCGGAGAGATGATAAAAAATGCCCCTCCCGTCGATTCACTCCGCGCAATTTGTTCGCTTTTTCAGGTCCGTGTACGGGAAAACCCGATATTTTTTCGAAATTTCGACTTTTTTTTCTTTTTTTTGTTTCGCAAAGGGCGAATTCGGGTGTAAGAGCTTTACATGAAACGAACGGAGGTCGGCTTTGAAATCGAAACGACGAAATATTTAATTTACGTGGAACTTGTTAAAGTTGCACCGTCCGCGAAGCGCCGTTAAACGCGCGTGGTGAATAAATAAATGTTTTCCATTCAACTCAATTGACATTAAATTTTCATCGTTTCCAATTAAACGGTGTACAAACTCGTTCGACTGGGCGTTCTCCTTTACGTCAACAATCCGCCGGAAATTGTTTTTTCGAAGCTTTTTCCGCCCGGTTTTTTAGCCGTTGCCTTCGTTTTTACGGCCATCCTTGTTCGTCGCTCTTGTTTTTCAACGTTCCTTTTTTCTTCTCTTTTTAGAAACGTCGGTGAATAAATAACCGCTTTTTCAACTCGTTTACCTGACTACCATAAGTTATACATTAAAACATGCTTTTAATTCGACCCCTCCCCCCCGGCGGTCGAAACCGATTCAAAGAAGAGCTCGCAGCGCGAAATTCAATTGACCTCCAAATATAAATAAATACAAAAAAGGATTGCGCTATTTTGAATCAGCTATTATTAATTATTTACAACAGGTGTTTCATATTTTATTATTAATAACGCGAATTCTGGAGAAAAATGTTTGTTTTATAAATAAATGATTTCGTGACCTCCAAACGAAAAACGTGAGACTGCTATTAAAACATTTTTTCAGATCAATCGATGCAGACAAATTGATTCAAATGAATTGGGAATACATTTTATTTTGTTTCAATCGCTATTAAACGTATTCCTCGTTATAGTAACTTTTTATACATAGTATAATAATTTTTTTATAGTGGTATGACAAATCTTATCACCTTTTTATATCATGCACTGAACATATTATAATGATCTAGAAATACTTTGCACTTTTCGCACGACAAGTTATAGTAACTTTGAATGAACCCATTTTTATTTAACCTTTGATCTTTATAATTAAATTAAAATTTTTATTGTTTAAATTTGTCTTAGTTCAAAATGCAAAATAAAATTGCATTGCCATTCAACAATAAATAATTGCTGCGTCCTTAAAAAAAGTTAATACTAATATTTGACATTCAAAGGCAAACGAATGCCATTAACGTTGCCACAAAGATAAACAAACGCAATTACAAAAGCAATGTTCGCGTTTGAAATTCGTGATGAACAAACGACGTGACCTTTTCGGGAAACAAAAACAAACGCGCGGAAAAGCCTTTCGACCTGCAGGATCCACCCTCCCCCTCGTCCAGCAAGGAGCGGGCGCGCGCTCCCTCCGGTCGTCTCGGAGAAAACTCTGTAGAATCCGGCGGAAACGGGACGCGGTGCGTCGGAGGAGTGGGAGTAAGGGAGTGGGCGGGGTCTGTGTCGGAAAAGGGGCGTTGTACGACACGCTCCCGCGAGATGTCGGCCGGCGCGCAGAGAGTGGGGCGACCCTATCTGTCCTCTTCTTTCGATTTCCGTCCTGCTCTTGCGGCGCGACAAAGACAGAGCGATCGGACGAGCTGTTTGTGCGAAAGAGGTGGAGGTATGGCTAAACAGAGAGGATGTCGGCAAAAGAACTGATTAAGAGAGAGAGAGAGAACGGGAGAGAGAAGGAGGGTACGGGAGAAAGAGAGGGAGAGTTAAAAGCGGCGAAAAAACGCGAATAACATAATCCCCTGTATGTATGCTTCGCGCTTGATTGTATATGGGAGAGCAGGGGGGAGGGCACGAGATGCGCAACGACGGCCGAATTGCCATCGTCGTCGCTGATTATTCCCATTGTATATCCGCGCCCTTCTCCTCTTCTCGACGGTGCTGCCGATTAGGAACGTCCCTCCCACAGCTGTCCCTCTTCGGCCAGGGAGCTTCGCCCAGGTCAGACAGAGACGTAAGATTCTTGCGTAGGGATGTGTGATTAATGAGATGTAACTGAGGAGTTGCAATTGTGCTTTTTATTTATCGTGCATTCCACCTTTCGTCTGTAACGTAATACGGTAATTGTAATCGCTTTTTGACTTACGTTAGATGATGCAGTGCTTGTAAGTGGCAGTGTAAATATTTATCTTATTCCAAAGGAGTTAAGTTGTATTAAGATAGAGACATTAGAGATGTGAAGATACCAGTGGGTGAATTTGGAGAGTGTTTTTGATTTCGGAATTGGAGGAGGTCTTGCGTTAAGATACTAAACTAAATTTTAGGTGACTCTCCATTTCTCGAATCTTATGTTATAAATTCATTCAGATACTTACAACTATATAAGTATAAGTAGTTAGATTTTTGTACAATCTTCACTGTAACTCTTTGCAGATCATCCATCACAGATGATCAATAAATAATTCAAGCCATTTAAGATATTTCAATATTTTACACAAAGTATGTTAATTCATTCGACCATACGTAACATTAATACTTCCATCTTTCGTATAGTCTTCACTGTAACTCTTCATGCATCATTTTTCACAAGTGATAAAGCGAATAGCTACTACACAAGTCATTTCAGGTATCTCTACATTTCTTACAACATATATATTCAGTTTATTTAGATACTTACATCCGTACAACCATTCATACTTACATCTTTCGTCCACCCTTCACCACAATTCTTCATGAATCATTCTTTACACGTAATCAATGAATAACAACTACTAAAATAATTTAAGGTGTTCTACACTTCTCACAAAATATATCAAGTTTACTCAGATATTTACGACCATACAATTATTCATATTTCCATTCTTCCATACAGTCTTTGCTATAACTCTTCACGAGTCATTTTTCACAAGTGATCATTGAAGATATACCACTGAATTACTATTAAGTCGTTCTCGCAACATGTGTTAAATGTATCCAGATACCTACCGCCATACATGATTGTATCAACCTTACACTATTGACTACTTCTCTTCCTAGATCACTCCCCACCATCAACAAATAAACGCCACCTAGCCTGGCTACAATGAAATGTAAAAATCGCAGCAAGTCGAAGTAAAGGCCGAGCGATGGGACGGAAGACTGGACGCTACGAAAATAGAGCGTCCGCAGGCCGAGCTCGAGGTACAATTGCAATAACAAGCCGGGCACTTAACATTGTAGCGGGATAAAGGCCGTTACGGTCCTGGCATCCGCCCCACGCGCGGCGCCTCGGCCGAGTGGCGCGGTACGCGTGCGCGGCCTCGTCAGTGCGGCCTCGCACATTCCCGGGGGCGCTGTTCGAGGGGGCGCGCGCGCGCGCAGCCACGTTGCCACCACGCTCCCGCTCGAGTATTGTCGCGAGTAGTTCCTGTCAGGATATCGTCGCGCGCGCCAGCCACGAGCGGCACCACATCACGCCCGTCTAGTTCACCGCGATCGTTCGTTCCATCGTCGTCGGGCACGGCGCCCCGCGCGAGTGACGCCACACCGGTGAGTGACTGAAATCCCAGGGGGGGCGCCACCGCACGGGCCCTTCATCCCCCCCTCCACACCTTCGATCCCCCCCGAACAGGTGTCGCTCGGTGAGATCGGTGAAAGCGCGCCGCAACGCTGCCCGGGGGCCGTTTGCACTCAGCCGACTACCGCCCGCGCGATGAAATGAATACCATTGGCAGGTGAGTCGCAGCCGCGTGGGCCGAGGGAAGGGGAACGGGGCCTCCGGCCGCTGAGACGCCCAATCGGGCCTCAGGTGGCGCTTCACGGTTATCGCCGTTGGCTCGCCTTATCGCGAGCCGCTCGTCCTTCCGATCTTCCGGTGCTTCCTGCTTTGCTTTGCAGAGTCCTCGGATGTAGCTGATTTTCGAGGATTTTAGTAAACGAAAATATTTGCTACTTTTCTTTTTTTCATTGTTGTTATTTCTTGAACGTAGCCATTTATTTTTGCAAGAATCGATTTTTAAACGCCAGTTTTTGTAAGAGAGACGGCGTTCGTATGAACTAGGTTATATTGTGTAAATGTTAGTGATTTCTTTAGTTTTTTTTATGTAATTTGAAACTCGGTTATTTATCAGTGAATAAAAATGATAGTAAAGACGGGTTTGCAAATAATTTGTAACTTGTATGTTATATTAGATAAATATATAGTGATCCATTGTAAAACTTGCGAAAAGTTTGTAATTTTTATAAAGTAGATATACATAAAATTTCTTAATTTTTTCAAACATATTTTGACTACGGAAAGTAAATTTGCGCAAATTACTTAAAGTTTCGAGAAAACAAAGTAGCTTCAAACTGTTAAACTTCTTAATATAAATAAATTGTAACAGATTAATTATTTTCAGTGTTGGTAAAATACATTGCATTTATTTTCGTTTACTAATGAATGTTGAAAACAAGGGGTTTGTTTCCTGAGTTTATTTACTTAATTTTTTACTTTAATTTGATTTTCGTTCTATTACATGAATTGGCTGTTTTCAATTACAATTATAATACACTTTAAATTTTATTGTAATAATTGTAATGTTGGGGAGAAGATATTATAATTGTAACATAAGCGCGCTGAAATATTAAACTTTCAGTTGAGAAATTGTATTCTCAGTGATTCTTTAGGGAATAAACGTGACAAAAATAGGGCGGAAATCAGTGAAACTTTTGTATTTCCCGCTTGTACGTGCCAATTTCGTTTCTTTTCATCCTCTTTAATTACTTTTTAACATAGTAAATGTATTCAATTCTATATATATATATATTTAACTAAACGAATCAAACTAATATTTTACATGAAAAATGTTTAACTGTAAAAAAACGTGTTTCAAATATAAAATACAATTATAAATAAGTATCTTTCTTCAGAGTTATAATAATTCCAGTTTAAAATGTTAAACATTTAAATTTAAAGGTCGATCAAATTCATTAAAAATTAGGATAATAATTTTTCTCGGAGGTGTAAAATGTGGATTACTGTCAAAGTTAGTAATTATACATTTTGCTGTTTCAACAAACTGATTCTGTCGATATTACAGCGGATTGAAGATAAACAAGAACGCATGAAATAAAATTTTTCATTTATCTTCAGAGGGTCCAATTTTCTCTCTTAACTGACATTACTCAATCTTTTGTTAAAAACAATTTGACCAAGTTGAGCCCACAATAAAAACTGTTCTCTCAATTAACACATTGTCGATTCAACTAGAATATCATTCATCTAAGAAAAAATTTTAATTTATTTGTCATTACTTAGTAGTTGTGTGTTAAAAACAACTAAACGATTTTCAAGTTTTTTCGCTCATAAAAAACACTCCCAGAAAAACGATCATCTGCACAATCGGCATACAGTAGTCTCAACTGTACACATACTTCAGCCAACAACGTAAATTGTTCTTCCAATTAGAACATCGTTGATTCAGCCAAATTGATTCTTTTAACCAAAATTCGTATTTCATCAAACGATTTATAGATAGAAGCGAATATAATCGACAGAGCTAAATATTTGTCCGCCAGTACAGACGACGAAAGTCGATCGATCGCGAACGATCGGTTACGCAAGTGGACCGTCGCGAAAAGTTGCGAAACGCCGCGAAACAGCGTCAATGAACCTCGAGCCCATCCGCAACGGCGACACGCGGAGCAATCAATCGTCGGCGGACAATGCGGCCCGATCGAGAAGTCGAAACAGCGGACTTTCCGAGCCCTCGGTTCTCGCGTGCACCGCATTGAAGGAAAAGAAGATGATTAACGACTTGGCATCGACCTCGGCGATTTACTATTAAAAGTGACGATAAATCATTGGCATTGTGCAATATTTACCATTCAATACTGCAATAAAGGGTACCTCGAATTGCGATCGCCAAAATGCTTTCATTGTGACCGACTCGGCTTCGTTCGATCGCGATTGCTCGGCTCGCAATTACGCAGTCGAAACGATCGCGAGTGAACGTCTGAATGGTTCGGTCGCGTGACATTTTTGCCAATGATGCTATTTTCAACGTTCCTTTTTGTGTTGCGCGTCGTTCGGTTTGAAGAGAATGGAATTGTGATCGTCGAGTCTTGTGATCGTAGTATTAATACGCGCGAGAAGTTTGCAACGAAGTCAAAGTAAAAAAACAGCTTTGTGCATCACAAAGTTTATACGTCAGCGTTTAATTAGCAGGTTTGAAAATGAAACATTTGTATGGTACTACTTTTTTGGTTTGTGTGTTAAAAATATCATTTTTTCCAACTACAAGTTCAAGATTAAGTTCGTTGCAAAAAAATTATTGCACATGCATTAATAGACGAATTTATCGAAGGTGAATTACCGAATTACTTTGATACAATAATTTAAAATATTAAAAAACTACTTTTTTTCATCACGTGTTACACTTTGTGATTTTAAATTAAGGTTATTTTTCCATAAGTAAAATTGCGATGTATTAATACACTTGTGACAAAATTCCGAACAATAGAATTTTGAAAAAAAATGTTTCAGTAAATGACAAATCTTAACTTCTCCAATATCGTGACTATTTCGAAAAGCAGGAAGACAATAAAACCCGGAAGCGCCCGGAGGAAATTCGGACACATGGCAACCCTGCTGTCGAATCAAAGTTCTGACTCAATTTGTGTAGTAAATATCCTGACGAGACCCCAAAAGATTAACTTCTTACGGAACAACGGATCCCGACGAACACGTTGAACAATAATAACTCTAATTATAAAATTACGTTATTCGATTTAAGTAAACAAAAAAATACAACTTATTTTACCAATTACGCATGAAAAAAACTACTCTGAATTTGAATTTTAACGAAACTAATTAAAAAGTTCATGTTTTACGTTTTAAAAAAGGTGACAAAAATTTAATTTGTAACAAGTGGATTATTCTCATAAGAAAATTTCAATTATAAAACTTGATTTAAAAAAGAGGGACAAATAATATACAAGTTGCAGTTTTTTTATGCTTTTTATACTAAAGTAATTTCATTACTTCGAAAACAATTTTTTGTTTCTTTTCGCGTCAAATAGATTCTTTCGTCGACGATCAAAATTGTTTCAAAATTGACCTCTTTCAGCGTTAAATATTAATTGCCCTCTAAATATTATCATTTCATTTTACTCGCAAGGATTGAAGAATCAAGATGATGAATAAACTCTGTTCATACGAATGCGTAAAAAGAAAGAAATAATAATTTGAAAAACTCTCTTTGTGAAATACAATTAAATGCGATTCGCGTAATTTTTGTTTAACGACTTTCTCCCAACGAAAACGTTTATCAAACGAAACATCTCGAGGCAACTGAAATTCACTCGGCGCAAATAAAGCTACAAGTCGTTCGTTTGCCGAGGGAACAATGAATTACTTTTGCAAAAAAAAAGTGCAAAAGAAAAATCTGTGGGTGCGCATATTTCCATCGTCCTTAATCTTCTTCGCTCGTCACTTTTTCAGCCGTTCAATTGAAAATACCAATCAGAATGTTATTCACAGGGAACATTGTACAAAAGGAACGACCCATTTTTGCGAAACGTTTGATTTGTTGGGACAAAAAATAGTTTTGTTAATAATGTGCGCGCTCGTTCGTTCACATGGTTGGTCGTTCGTTTGATTCGACGAAGACAATTGGGAAAAAGAAACCAAACAAACAAAAAATGGCGCGAGATAAATTTAGAAACGTCTGGTTTCTGCTTTTACGCTCCTCGTTGGCGTTCGAATTGTCGTTTGACTAATTTATGTTTTTAGATAGACTTTATTGTTCGCGGTTCAGTATCTGCGTCGTTGAGAGAGATACGAGTATAATGCATGTTCGCGTTACAACAAAAATTAAAACAAATGTGGACCAAAACTGGCGAAGACAATTCAATAATTTTTTTTTTTTAAATCACTTATATCTAATAATTTTTATTTTTAAAATTATATTGGATGTATATCTCGATAAAAGTATTTCCTTTGTTTCACAAAAAATATCCCAACAATCGCCAGACCTTGAATCTCCCTCCGGCCATTCGCGTAAACTTTCAGCAATTCAAAATTGCCGCCCAAAATGAGCAAGCTCCGCGGCGGGAAATTCGAAAAGTCGAGAGCAAAACCTTGAAACAGTTGGCAAAGCAAGTCGAGGGCGAAGGCGGAAAATCCGCCAATACGGCAATTAGAGAAGCCGATTTCGTGGTCGACTGGGCTCCTTAATTGGGGAGGCACGGGAGGGGGGCGGGGGGAGGTCAAATATCTTTGGGCGAGCACGCGTGCGCCCGAGTTCCGAGCGAAAAGAAGAAACGAAAGGGAACACGCCACGCATCTGACCCAGTGACCCTCTCAGTTGCTCTTTTTTCTACTTTTTTTTTTTTTTTCGCACAGCCGTCCCTGGCTGAGTGCCCCGCGAGCCGACAATTCCGTCCCCCTCGGCCTTTTCGCGACCCTCTCGAGCGAATTCCTCGCTCGTTTCTTATTCCACCCGTAACAGCCACTTGACGGGGCCGATCGAGTGACGCGCGTTTTGTCGACCCTTTGTGTCATTACCAGACGTGATTGCTCCGAACCAATGGAACGGAATTCGGGGGAATTAGGGCCAACTGCTCGCAAGGTGTTTGGACTATGAAAATGATGTTTCCAGCGAGGGCAAATCTTATTGTTGTGAATTAAGGCTTGTTTTCGCACGAGGAAATCAACTCGATTGCCGAGGGGTTTAATGAGATTTCGAAGATGGGAGGGGAGGGATTTTAATGGTTGGATTTGGAGGGACTTTTGGCCTGGGTTAACGACCGATTTTCGCGCGGTTAATAAAATGCATTATTGAACATTTTTATGTCATATCATCAAACTATTTTGAAATCATGGCTATGTTTTTGTTGATACAAGATTTATATTAAAAACGAGACTTAAAGATCAATTTTAATTCAGGTTGTTTCGATCGATCGATTTGTTTCGATCGATTGAGACACTTTTGGTGTCTCAATCACCAAAAAAAATGATTTCTTTAATACTTAAAGTTAAGTTTTAAAAATTTAAGTTTGTTCACATCTTTCCCGTTATTTAAATGTAATAAAAACTTTAAATTATTTAATAAGAATATTTTTTAATAATTTAAGACTTAAGAAAGAAAAAGCAGTTGGTGCGAACGAACTTGTAAAGTAGCGTTTCCTCGAAAAAAAACTGCTTCTGAAGTTGACATAAAACAAAAGCATTTCCCTATTGAATTACAATAGTCGTTCGTACAAATAAACGGCGCTCCAAATAAATCAGCGGCCGGGCTAATACGTCACGGCCGGTTCCCATGACAAAAATTTGCCATGTCCAAATATCGAATTACGGGACCGAACATTGTCCATGCTTGGCTCGAAGTGCGCGCGCGCTCACACGAAAATACACAGTAACAATATACGGCCGTAAACACGTGATCTGCCTTAATGACAGACATCTGGATTTATATGACTTTTTTTTTTGTTTTCTTAAATTTCCTGTTTGAAATATGAGGAAAAAGTTCCACGAACGAGACAGCTGTGATTTTTAAGCACAACGTGAAATTGTTTTTTGGAGGGGTCAGGACCGAGCGAAACGGCGGCCCGTTCCAGGGCACCAAAGATCTCAAGTGTTGCTCGTAAAAAGTGCCCATAAGTCAGAGCCGCTACATTGTATTCGAATTACGCGCCCAACCGCCGCTTCGATGTCCGATTGTTTCATCTTCGAACAATTTCGAATTTCAAATTGGTCAACTTTTTATGAATCAGACTTTACGAATGACTTGAAAATAAAACTGAAAATCCTCTCTAAAACAATTATTTTATTGACCAATTTTCTGTATGAAATTATACACTGGGAAACCAAGATCGTAAAGTTCACGCAACATGTGTGAAAAATACGTTACATATCGTAAGCTTCACGAAACATTTGTAAAAATTACATTAGATGTCATAAAATCTATGATATATTTTACAGTGCATGAAAATCTTTTTTTCATTTATTAAACTCGCTGAAAAAAACGCTCTGAACTTTGATATTTAATATTGCACTTAGAAAAGCAAATATTAAAAATTACTTTTGAAATGTTAAAAATACATTATAATTAAAACATAAAATATTGAGATGTTTCATAAATTATAAAATGCAAAAAAAATTCTAAATAGAAATAAAACTAAAATGAAAATAAACTAACTTCAGACATGGTTTATAAATTGTCAAGTGGCGCGAACAAATACGCAAGCTTTCGATCGAAATAAATTTTTCAAGTAATATTTTGCATAACGTGGTTGAATGAATTCACGATGTTGTAAGTTCGGGACCGAGAAGCGACGGTTCGCTTTCTTCCTGCCTCCCTCGCATTTGAAGAGAAAAAGAGGGCAGTGCTGTTGTTTTAAAATAGTTCTCGTGACCGTAAAAAAGAATAATGACCTACGACGACTCTTCTTCTGCTCGAACGTCGGAAGCGAATACCATTTTTAATGTGCTTCGGCATTCTGTCGTTTAAATTTGCGACTTTTTTTTATCTTTTTCTTTCTCTCGTCACTTTCTTATTCTTAATTTTTATCATTCTATCTAAAAAAATTTTAAGTAGAAATTAAAAACAAAAAAAAAGTTGAATAGACTTTTTTGATATTTTTCTAAAATTGTATGATGATAAAAAAACAAACAAAAAATGAAATGGAAAAGCTGCGAAAATTTCTTTTTTAATATTTTTATAAAATTGTACGATGAAAATTAAAAAAGAAAATAAATAAAACGTCAATCGCATTTTCTCGATATTTCTTCGAAATTGTATCTCGTTTACAAATGAAAACGTAAATAAAAAATACTTCACTTCCGAATCGCTGCATGTTGAAATCGCGATTAACCAAACGACGTACTTTTCTTACGTCATTGATTGCGCAGGACAAAGAGTCATACAGAATGAAAATGTCTAAACACTGCTGGCGATTGAAGTTGAATGAGAACGAAAAAAATGACAGCGGATGATAACGCTCCGAGCGCAAACGTAATTGCAACCTCATCAATGACAAAATTGCACACGATCAGTTTTCCGATTACAACGATTCCGCGCTATCAAAGCAAAGCCAACGAGTTTCGTCCGAATTTCTCCCATTTTCGCGTTGTTCTCTCGCAGTTTATATCTTTGAATTCATCGCCAATTTACCTTTTTCTGCAATTGACAATCAGAACGTTAAAAAAAAAAAAAACAAAAAACAAAATTATTTCTTCAATCGTTAAACATTAATTACATCGAAAAAATAAAGTTTCACTCGTTTACTGAGAAATGCATTTAATCAATACAAATATAGCTGACAATGAACTTTATATACATTTTTTCCGATCTTCAATCTAACAAAAATCAAGCAACTATTCGCAAAAAAATGTAGCTTATCTTAAATCGTTGTGCGTTTCAGATGATAATTGCGAACGTATTTCTCGTCGTTAATGGTCAAAGTAAAATGTCGAGAAAATTAATTCCTCCTCCCCGATTTGGGTTGAATTTGACGGATTTTTGGAGCAATCGGTATCCCTTGCAATGCGTTTCCGGAGGGAGCTCGACGTTTTAAGAAAGCAAGTTGAATGAGAAAAAGTGGTGAGTACAAACCACGTGATACGTGTTATCGCCGTTTTATAATTCTAAGGTCACGGTCAGCATTGTGAATCCCGAGCAATTGCGAAAAAAATCGGAATATAATGTTGTACCAGAAACTATTTCGCGCCGCCTTTTATCGCGCTGTCGCAAACATTGTTTTACGATGCGCGTCATAGATCTGTCAAGAAATTTATTGCGTTTTCGGTTAGATTGACGCGAAGAAAAAATCGAATATGTAGAATGATTTTGTTAGTAAAGTTAATGAATGATATTAGGGTGATTCTTCAAAAGGATGATTCTTCTTTTTTACTAGACTAGTGTTTTTTACAATAATATTAAACTCGGTCGTGAAAGAAATTACAAAATTGTTTTCATTCAGTTTTTTTTATTTTTATTATAAAACTGTGCAAAAAAATGAAAAACAATATTGTACTTTGTACGTTTTCAGCATCTGAGTTCGAATTTGTTGATAAACAAAAATTCCGCATGAAGAAGCGAAACATTCGACAAACGATTTCCACATTGCACTCACATTTCCACACAATAATCCACACAATAAATGTGCACGTCGTACAATCGCTTTCTGACATCAACGTAATTTCACAACACACTTTTCAATTGTGAAAAGAAAATCATCTCTTGAAAAGCATTATCGCGGAAAATTTATGCACGCAGTTATCTCGCCATTTCTTTCGTTCGTCTATGAATTGAATGCGCGTAACTTTTCTGAATCGAATGCAGAACGTTCAGCAAATACTTTTTTCAACTATACAACTTCACGCATTTATTTCGTGATGGAATGCTAGAAAGGCGATAAGCATTTCTCCGACGTTTATAATAGCGCGCTTTTCCGCCGGAATTGTTCGTGAAGTCAAAAGTATCAGATTGTGACAATGCGATTTTGAGGCGATTCATTTTTATGTAACATTAAAAAAACAACTTTCCTGTTGAATTTTCTTTTTTTTTTTTTTTATTTTGAAATTCCAATTGGAACCGATTGTTTCGCGTGAATTAATAGTTCGAGCTTTTTAGTCGGGCATTATGTCATGTCAAATGTCAACTGAAAAATTATGGTACGTAACACCAGGTAGGAATGTCTATTATTACATGTGTCAGCGACTTGCTTTATGATTGATCGCCAAGTTTAATTACTATCACGTTGACCGCGAAGATGAATAAAAAATTCATCTGATAGAGCTAAACAGTAACATTGGAGATCAGTTTCAAATTTTTTTTTTTTTTGTTATTGATATAGGAATATTAAAACAAACGAAGTATATTACGAAATTAAAAAGAAAAAATTATCAGATATGATAAGTGTAAAGAAAAGACTTTATAAATTTGTTCTAATCATTTCGAAATTGTAACTTAAAATTATTATTTTGAATGATTCGTTGTATTTTTATAAAAAAAAAAATCATTAATATAACATTTATTACTTTTCATAATCAACATATTAATTAATTCATTGATCAATTCAATCAATGATTATTGTAATATTAAGAAAGTACATTAACGTGAATGTCAACACAAGGTTAAGAAACTGCAAATTCGTTTTCGGAAACGCCACTAGCGATCAAAATGGGAAGGGGAAAAGAAAGGCGGGAAAAGCCGTTCAATCTTGTTGGTTGTTGGTTTGCGTCTAAGCAACTCGATTGAATGGAAAATCTAAATATAATCGAGGGCCAGAATGTCGACGGAATTAAACTTGTGATTGTAATTTTGATATTCCGAAACTTGGCCGAGATTGTATTCAAAGTACTAATCATCATTCATCAAATTCCTAAAATGCGTTGCGTAATTCTTACACATCTCGGACTTAACATCCAGTCGCGAGTGTCATGCACATTCAAAAGTGAATCGCCGGCGCAGGTCGATGTTTTTTTTTTTTTTTGCACGTCTCGCAACTTATTACCAATTGACGATTTCGCAAAATTTATCGTACCTTTTATATTATTTATCGCAATAATTGTATTATAAAAATTTTTCAAGAGATGAATACTAAGAGTGAAGGATTAATGAAATTAAATGTTTATCCTTTACAATCGAGATATCGCACACCCCTATTAATAACTTCACTTCCAAATAACGAATTAAACAAAATCACAAAAGTTTCATCCGTTTATCATCCAAGTGGCAAAAGATCAAATACCGTCGTTTAATCATTACAATTTCGCTATTCGAACGATAGATCCGAGAGAGAGAATAACTTTTAACCACGCCACTCCGCATCTTAAGCCCCGCGAGATAATGATGACCGCGTGCATTAGCGTTCGGCGCTTTGTTATTGATGTATAGGGCAGTTACGCATTTAGTTCGGCGCTAGCCAGAGATACGCGTACCCGTATGTGGTGCGTACGTGGGTGTTTCGGCCGTTTCGACGTTGCGTGCGTGTGCGTTTCATCCACGGGACGGGGGTGCGAATGGAACGGCTCCGAGGGGCCGCGGCTCCGCACAACAACTCTAACGCGTTCCAGATGCTGCGCGCTTTTGTTCCCATCGTTACGCGCCATGCTTCAACCTCACCCCCCTCTTCGCCTCCTCCGTCCATCCCTCTTCCTCGACCACGTCTCCTTTTTTTTTTTTTACTTTTGTGTGTGTGTTTTTTTTTCTAATCCTTCTATCTCCTGGTAACACGTGCTCTCGTTTCACAGTTTTTATCTACTTTCGAGAGGAGCTATTTTTGTTTCAATTGTTAAGTCATTTGGGTGGTATCAAGGAGATTCTACAAGATTTTTTTTATTTTTTTATAATTTGTTTTTCATTGAAGTAGCAAATTGTTGAAAGTAGTAAGATAGAGTCGAAGACCTTTAATGTCTGTGAAATGAAGAAAAAAAATGTAATTGCCATTTTTTCTTTTCCCTCTTCTTTCCTCTTTTCCGCCACTTTTTTACGCCTGTGCCGATCGACTCCGGCAACAAAGGAACGGCGCCGTGACGTCACCACTCCTGTCAGCGCGAAGAAAAGTCCGGCGAAATAACGAATCAACCGTTAGACAAAACAGTGTTTGTGCTTTGCGGGCTTGGAATTAAAAAAGGAGCCACGTCACCGGCCGACATAAATCCAGCACCAAGTTAAAGTACGGCGCGATGAAAAATTTACGCCCAATGCAAAAGTGGCAGTTGTATATACGTCAATATCGCTTTGATACTCCAGTTATTTCGGAGGCGCGCCGCTGGAAAGGAATTTATTATTATTGAGGTTGCCCTTATGGAGCTACTTTTTTCCCTAGTTTATCGGCATCTTCCCTTCCGCCGTCCCGACACGATTCGTTTCTGTTACTTTGGATCACGAGGTCTGTAAACTCACGGAGTCAACTCTTTTTGGTCATTGTTTTTAATAACCATTCGATATTTAATCAAAATCAATTCTATTGTGAAAAAAAAACAAAGTAAAAAAAAATTATAATAATAATAGTAAAAACGTCGATAAAATGTGCTAGCTGAATTTTGAATTAACAAATTTTCATTGACATTTCTTTATTATTTTGCATTTTTCGTTGGTTTTTATCAATAAAAATAAATGTTAGCATACCACTTTGAAATTAATGTGTAATTTGAAACTACTTTACATGACGCTATCTTGTTATAAATTATTGTCATAATGGAGGTGGAAAAAATCGGAAATTCATTCCTCGGTGTCTTTTACTAACAACCTCCGCAGGGACAATTGAAACTGAGATTTGAATCGCGCGACTTGTAGTCGCACGCACACACCGAGGAGCAGCCTCAAAGAGGGCAACTTGACACTGAACACATGGCCCCACTTCTCCTTAAAACCCACACTTGGCCGCGAGCGCATCCATCTTTCGGCCCGAAAAGAAACAAAAAAGTTGAAAGAAAGACGGGAAAAAGGAATGAAGCAAACTCGGTCAATCAAAATTGGCCCAGTAACTCATTTGAACGCCACATAATTTCCAACTCAAAATGTTTAAATGATTAAAGCGAGTGATGACATCGTCAATTTCAATAATGCAAATCAAAGAAAATAATAAATCAAAATAAATAAGTTGTAATAAATAAATTTTGACTTCAAAAATATTATTTATTACAAAAAAATACAATTGTTTATGGTTGTTAAAAACACTTATAAGTACACTTGACTCATCCTATTGACACCAAATTTCAGACCCCTTGTCCATCCATCCTCTATAAACAGATTATTTCTTCGTTACTGCGTGTTCCATTACATTGCGAAATTTTCCTTTTTAGTTGTTAAAAAACAAAACACAAAAAAAGAACCGAGATAAAAGAATCAAAGAAACAAGCAGACCCGGAAAGACAGACCCAGCTTGATTAGGAAAATAATAGCACACGCGGGATTACAAGCCGCGCGCAATTCGGTCCGCCAGTGGTACGAACGAAATGAAAGAGTGACCGGAGAAAAGGGAAGAGTGGTGGGGCGGCGAAGGGGAGGGAGAGGGGGCAAAAAGTCGCGCGTTGGTGGAAAGAAAGTATAAAGAGTAAAAAAACGACAAAGAAAATAAATAAAAAAGGAAGATAAAAGCGAAGACAAAAAGACGACAGAGACGTCCGGGGTGCAGAAAGACGGGAGATGAGGTGGAAAGCCGGGCACTGTGCAGTCCGCTGATAACGTATTCTCAGTAGAAGGAAGACTGACGGAAGATTGCTTTTACAGTCGGCCAGTTGCGAGTGTGCTTTCCATCCGTGTCTTTCGTTGCGTCTCCCTCCCGGCCGCGGCCGTCCCCGTTCTCCATCCTCTTCGGCCGCGCGCACTTATTTTAACTCCGCATCTTCTGGCCGGAAAAGCCCGGCTACACGTACGCCGTACGAACATTGACGCGCGTCGAAAACGCGGCGTATCGTTGCCGCGGTGTGGGTGTGGTCCGCTGCCGCTCATACATAAACAAGAGATCGGCCGACGAGCTTCAAAAGAAGAGACGCCAGGCTAGGACTCCATTATGTAGAGTGTATCCCACGAAGCTTCTATAAAGAATACTAACGATACAGCTCTTTCTTTCCGCCGTGTGTTTTACTGTCTCCTTCTCGCTCGCGCTACCCCCCCCCTCCCGCCCTTTCCCGACCTCTTTCGCGACTTTTTCATTTTTCCCTTTGCTCTTATTTCTCTTTTCTTTGCTTCGTCTTTTTCTTTTTAAGTTGAAATTATTTGCAGTAAAATGTTGCAGCGATCGCTGCTACGGTGATATTGGTCAACGAAGAATGCGTTCTTGGTGTATAATTTATGTTGATGCAAAATAATTTAGAAACTCATGCAAAGTAATCATGATGCTAGAAGTTGGTTGGGTAAAAACGTTTACCTTTCTCGGTAAACAAATTGAATAAGTGGATGAGGTAGAAAATTGAGTTGGGTTGATTTAATGTAAGGCAGGTTAGGTCGAAGGTTTGGATGGATTAATTTGTTTAGTATAATTACAGTTATATAGTAATAATTCGTCCCTTTTTACAGTTCAAAATTCTTTTCACTCGTCAATTTGAATAAAATTGTTTTGATAAAATTTTATTGCAATTCAACATTTTATAGGTTATGATTTTTCTTGTGGCTTCAATCTTGTATGTCGTCAAGTTCAACGAACTTTTTAATAGAAATTTATGCTAACAGTACTATATTTTGACTTAACACAAAAAGAATTTTTGAGTGCATTTAACAGTACATGTTTACATAAACTCAACTGTTATTCAACATAAAACAGTTTCATTTTTCCGCGTAACTTTTTTCTGCCAAACATACAAGACGAATAGGGTGTGATGAGGTTCATCAAGTTATAAAACGATGCAACGACTCTCAAATGGCGGTAGGGTTGGTGGGTAAAGTGAAGGGTTTCGCGGAGATTTCAACGAGTCGAGGGTCGGAAGGTTTAGGGATTTTAGGTTGAAGCTAATGGAATTTTGTAATCGCAGTATTTTTTGAACGTTGAAAAACATAAGAATAAACAAAAATGAAATTATCGAAAAATATTTACAATGAATATTTAATTAATTCTATAAACATTTAACAGCAACATTATACAAACAATTGTCTTTTTTAACAAAATTGTCTTTCTTAGAATGAAAACACATGTGATGTCTCATAATAAGAAACTATTAATATAGAAACACAAATGAATATCCCAGTGTCGTTGGGTCACATAGAAAAGTATTCTATCAAGAAGAAAAAAACAACTTTCACCATCAAAATTCCTCGAAAAAAGATGCACATCACGTTGTAGGGAAAATAGGAAAAATCAAATGCTCCTTTTCAATATATATATATGCTTTTTTTCGCAATTTCAAAAGCATACTCTTTAATTACGACTCAACTTTTAACGTCCGAGGCCGAGCTCTGGCATATCACTTTGGAAGTCCCCGACACCCCAAGTCATTTTTTATTCCCATAATAAATGAGGCCCCGAGACCGATCTCGCGCCAACGGAAGTCGACTCGACTGCGGAGGATCCTCCGACAAGCGCATACGCACCGCCCCTCTTCTCCGTCCTTCTTTTAGCATTCAATTCTCACTACTTGATTTCCAACAGATGCCACATGCCCGAAAAGCACACTGTGCTCCCATTGTGATACTCCGAGTCCCTTGGTATCCGTCGTAAGACGCCAAACAAGGCTTTATCTAAACGCTATTAAGTCTGTCAAGGGTGTCAAAGCCAAGGACAACGTTGCTTTCGTAACTGTTGAGGATTGTCGTGAGAATCACGAGCGACAAGCAAACTTAGTATAAATTGTAACATGGTTAGGATACGTTCCTCATATAGACATTATTTGGTATTGCGAGACCTCATCAGGTTCAAGCATAGCAGATGAATGTATGTTCCCTATAGGGAGTACCATATTACGATCATTTTCCAGAAAAAAATTGAATACTTTCCACCGAGGATTGAACTCTGTACCTCCTGTCTTTAAAATCCTGATAATAGTCACCTTACTACTTGTTCTTTTGTATTAAACAACTGTATCAGTCCCATATAATATGGACCCTGCAGGGACCGAACAAGGCAGTCATTTCCCAATGATGAAAATTGATGCTACTTAGGGACTTGATACAGACCTCATCAGATATGCCATTAAAAACACATAAGTAATTGCAACTTTTTAGGACTGATGCAGCACGTCATATTTCATTTCAACTAGATGGCTGTCGAAGCCAAGGACGTAGTTGCCTTAAAAACTATTAAGGATGACTGTCGTGAGAATCGCGAGTGAGAGGCGAGTGGTGGAAAAAAAAAACGGTGGTGGAAAAGCCGGGCCGACGATGTAATCCGGATTGGCGACGCGCGATAACACGCGAGCACAATTTTGAATATAGCCATAACATTAGTTCCAACGATACATTATCTACGGAGTAAGTGTAACTGGGATGTTCGACCTTTCTCCGATAAGCTTAGACGTTACGAACTGGACGCGAACTCGAACGGGAGATAATTGTATCAGAATCGTTATGCTACATACTATTATGCCTATTAAAAGTCTACAACATTCGCTTCGATGTAACGACCGAGCTCGAGGTACCGTTTCTCTGCCAAGTTTACTCGAGCTTTTTTCGGAATGGTAGTTCTTTTCATTCGCTACGATGGTTGAGAAATTTTCAATACTCATGACACGGAAGTTTAATTTATGAAAATATTTCTATGGTAAGCTTGAAAGTACAAAAAAAATATTTGAAACTTCGAACATTTTATGAGTTTTGATTATTTCTTCAAAATCACTTCAAATCCGTCTATCAAATTGCAGATGTAACTTGATAATTCCAAAAATTAGTTTGCAAAATAATTTTTAATTAATTACTTAAAAACGTTAATTCAAGAACATCAATTTTCAATTCTTCCCCAAAACGCCCCTCCCCTCCCACTATTAAAACATTTTTAACGGCGGCAGTTCACCTCAACCAGATCCTCGTGGCTCGAGCAACGATTTCATAACTCGATCGGAGTATTTTTATACGCACGCGGTCGATAAAAGTCGACAAAAAGCCCGGTCGTCCATTCTTCTTCGTAATCGCAAACAGCTCAGAAATAATCGGCGTAACTTTGTGCTCGCGCGTTTATCTGGCCGCTCGTCGGCGAACGTCGGACTACAAGCGTCTGAATGAATGACGATCGCGTCCTAATGAGAGCACCGGGGGCCGCCGGGGCGGGGGAGGGGGCCGTTATCAGCGTGGAACAAGCGCGCCACGGCTTATCTCGCGGGCTCGCGAGGGAACTTGAACTTTGTAGCCACCTGGCGGCTCGGCCGAAAATCAGACCACGGACCGTTACGTGCGCTATCGCGTCAACATTGTGTCCGCGCGATAATCCGAGTCCGAAAAATAGCCGAAGAAAAAAACAATCGCTTTCATAACAGTCCTTGCATCTTATCTGCCTCGAAACGGGACAGGAAGGGAGGGGGGTCGAAGGCGGGGTGGGGGAGACGCCGAGTTACGTAACGGGAACGACCACAATATTCATCAGTTGGGCTGATTGCTATTTAGATTTAGATTTAGCAATTCGGTAAGTCGTAATCCGGAAATGGACCGGACTGGCCTGGAATGAAATTAACACAGGTGGCGAAGACGCGATGTTAAGGAGCGAACCTTAAGGTTAATTAACGTCAATTTCCGGCACATTTTGCATCTCGGACGCGAGGAAGTGTCTGTTTGCAGATATAGTGTTTTGAATTATTTCATATGATGCTGACTAGTCATCAATTAAGAGAGTTTTGTAAGTCTAATTACGAAAGCAGCGTTTATTTAATTTACGAAGAATCGTGTAGGAAAAATTATTAATTTTTTAAAAAATACTGCTAAAAAATAGCATTGTATTTCATTTCGAGTAATGTAGTTTTTACAGTGTAAAATTTAATGTTTGTCAGTAGTTTACAATTTTTTTTTTTTAATTTTTGTTATATAAATGTAAAGAAAGTTTAAATCATGACAAAAATTTTAGAAAAATAACAGAATATATTTCAACATAGTATTCCATTTAAGTTTCGATAACGGACAATATCAGAACAGAAAGCATTTACGATTCATCTTATGTGTCTGCTTTTTCGGCAAGCTCTGAAAGTAGCGGCAGGAATGTGGGTTAACGCGGGGAGGTGATAGCGAGCGGCAAACAGGGCGGGCTTACAAAATACACTGTACGCGATGTTTTGTTTCGGACAAAAATAAATAACTGGCCAAGTCGATGGAAACTTTTTTCACGCAGGATCGCAATTGGTCTAAACTTAGATACGGGCCACGGAAGTCTCGTGATGGAAGAGCTCTTTTCCATTTAAATCTAATCGACTTGATTGAAAATTTAACGAAAATGTATAGTGGAAGTTTTTACTTGAGGAATAGCCAATTGTTTTCCCTTGCAAGAATCTCTAAATCGGCAAAAATTTTCTAGTGTTAATTTTTTTTTCTTTTTGCAAAACGGAGCACAAGAGCGTAATTTATAAATATTTAATAAAATTCTCAACGCCAACAAATTAATTTTTCTTATGCGGAAAGCAACTCTTTTCTCACTAGGGAAGAACGAAAATACCGTAAACATCAGACAGTTGAAAACTTCACTTCGGTCGTGGATTTCCTTTTTTAACTCCTTAAGTGCATAACGTACTACAAATTTAGTTTACATTAGTATAATTAACGAGATAAAGAACATTGCACTAACATCGATCTTTCTATTTCTTTTGCAGGTTAAGGATGTCCTCTAAAAGGAAATCCCCGCCGACGAAGTTGTCGGAGGGTGGCGGCGGCGTCGCGGGAAACGCCGACGAGGAAGAGGAAAACGTGAACGCAACGGCGATTTGCGTGACGACCGCGTCAACGACGACCGCTCCGTCGTCCTCAGGGCCGTGTTACACGGGCCCAGTCGCCGAGCTCGGGCACAACGAGCTCGCCGAACGAGCCGCAGCCGCCGACAACGAGGACTACTTCCACTCGTCCGGCTGCTCTTCGCCGGGCACCGCGAGCGAGCCCGAGTCCCGGGGCTCACCCTCGCCCTCTCTCGGCCTGTCGCCGACCTCGGCCAAACGGCGCAAGTTGTTGTTCCTCGCGAACCAGGACGCGCGAAACAACCCGCCGTCGTATCAGCACAATCACAACCACCGGGCAAACCGCGACAGTGGCGCCACCCCGGCGCCACCGGGCCTCGGCGCCAGCTCCTCCGACTGCGGCTCGCCCCCCATCCCCGACATTTCGTCCTATTACCCCTACCATCCGCATCACCACCACCACCACCATAATAATAATAACAACGCGGTCACGCCTAATAATAATAACAGCGCCACCGCGAATAACAATAATAACAATAATAACAACGGCACCGGGTCGGCCAACAGCGCCACCAAGCGGTCCATGGACGACGTGCTCAAGAGGCTCGCCGGCAAAAGTATGTCCGTGCATGACGACGTCACGAACCAGCGGACGCCGCCGCCTGTGTCGACGCCCACCAGTCATAACACCTATAGGTAAGCGTTATTTGTTTGTTTGATAATTTAACAACTCTAAGAACAAAACCATGTACAAGAACCTAGTTTTGAAGTTCTTTGAGGGAACCAGTACTATCTAGCAGCTTATTTAGGTATCTTAAGGGTGATGATTTGACACAACCATATTCATATGGGATCGCACATAAGCTGCGTGTATAGGTTTCTATGTAGGATATCTAGTAGGTTCGTATGCAGGCTCCTGAGTCAGATTCCTACATGGTATCCTGTATGAATTTTTTGAAGGAACCTGATAATGATTCCACGTAGAAACCCAGACCATCTAAAAACGTATTTAGGTTTCCTTATGAGTGATGATTTGTCCAAATTATGTCCATGTGGAAACCTATAGATTTTTAAATGGTATGATTTCGTGGATGGAATAATCTGATCGAGAATACTTTTAAGTTTCAAACATTTTTATTTTGGATCCAGGATCCAGGAGGTGAATCTATGTAAGAACTTATTTGCAATTTCAAGTGAGAAATCAGAATATGTAGGATTTTGTTGTACTCATGTGAGAAGGTTCCTACTTAATTTTGATATTTTAAATTATCAAATACTATCAACAGCGCTATTATGATTAAATTTTTCACTTTCATTTATGATTAAATTCATATAAATTTTTATTTACATTGATTTTAAGAATTATTATAAATCGTTTTTTTTAAACGTCCGTGCCCGATTATATCGATAATTTTTACCATCGTTTTTGGTAAATTTTTCGTAATGATTACATCAAATATAATTATTGTTCAAGATACTAATCTCATTTCTTTTTGTATTTGCTTTATATTAAACGTAATATCAAAATGAAATTATGTCCAAACACTTGTCACGGGCGTGATGCTTTAATAAAAGATAATTAAATTTTTAATTATATTACAAGTTAGACACAAACAAAACAAGTGATAACGTGTATCAGTATCACTTCTTCGAGCAAAAAATGTCAAAAGTATTGTAAGACATAATATTGAATACGTTTACGAAATTCCCGGCTATTAAGTCAACATAACTCGAATAAGCAATTACATTGTAAAACTGTTACTTGGTTGAAAAAAGAAAAAAGTAAGATGCGAATTTGCTGAAAATGATGATTACGGAGAATAGATAATGAGTCGGAATCACGTGTAACCGGAATTGCTTCTAACTTCGCTCAAACCCGATTAAAATTCCAGAACAGTACAGTCAGTGAAAAATAAATTCTTCGTTCCAAGAATTAAAAACAGATCTCACAATGAAATGACCTACAAATAATATCTCTAGTTGCTTAAAGATATTGCCATTACCCAGTAGCACGGATTATTAATTATCATAAATTAAAAATAACACGATTTATCAGCACGATGGAATATCACCTTTTTTTCTCTCTCTCCGTCGAGAGAAATCATCCAAAAAAACAATTCGCTGTCATTGTGTTACTTTTATTCTCTTTCATCTCATTTACTTACGATTTTTAATCAATTACTACTTCGAGTTAAAAATAATTAATTTTCTTCAATGAGCGGAAGCAAACCCGTCGTTTTTTTTTCTTTTGAAGAATCTATATTAACTTTTCATGTTTACTAATTACAATAAAAAATGTTTTATTTAAACAAGGATGAAAAAGTGAAATTGATTATTTCATTTGTTCATATTTAACTTTACTCAACCGTGTGCCAAAACGAATTCAGTTGTTTTTATCTTTTTCGATCTTCCCAATTAAGTTGATTAATTCTATGTTAAAAACGAATGAAACTTTTAGTTATTCAACTTCTCGCCGCAAATAAATTATTTTCGAGTGAATTATCATTCTAGGCTAGAAACGAGTGAAAAATTTTTGGTGAAAAATAATCGACAACAGTCGATAAAGTAGACTCCTCGCAGATAAATTATTTTCGAAAGTGCAATGCAATCGTTGTAAGAATTACTTTTTGCCGACTTTTGTCCCTTGTAAAGAACAGCTTATAAAGTTGCATGAATGAAGCCTGTTGCTAATCGTAGTGGGATATATTGGAAGCTGAAGGCTCCATTTGCGCCGCACAAATGAAAGGAGGGATACAATGTATAGTTGGCAGACACGCACTTCTCATATAATAAAATGCAATCTGGCTTGCTAATGAAACGGGCCTTTGTATCGCGCCATAAAGAAATGGCCGCGCGATAAAGAAATCAATGAGCTCGTTTCTCATCCCACGTTCATTGGAAAACGCGTACCTAAGAAACACTGGATGACGGCGACATTGTTTGCACATTAGTGGCATTGTCGCCGCGCGGACAATGCCGGACAATCGCGACTTCTTGCTCGTCGAAATTAACAATCGCCTTCTTGTCCTTCGATCCAATGTCCCGAGGTGTAAGAAAAGACTGCTGCTGCAATAAGGTAAGCGGCATTCAAAGCGTGGCTGCGATTGTTTCCGAGGATAATTCTAAAGAATGATACGTTACTGTCAGAAGTCAAATTTAGATTCGGACTCGAAATTATTACGAAATAAGATAAGTCTGAAATTGCGAAGAGTTACTTTTGCGAAGAGTTAATTTTTCAATGGAATCTAAATGAAATATTTATAGAGAAATTCTATTGATGAAATTCAAACTTTTGAAGGTAATCCAACAACTGTTTAATGATATAAAATCGTTTAAATAGTATTAATTGCAATAATGATAATCTTAAGTTTTGAATGATCACCTTAAATTAAAAATTTTTATTTAAAAAAAAAATCCTAGTCTTGTAACGAAATCTTATAGGATCATTTCAACCCGTCCGAAGGCTTATCCATAACAATTAGAGATTCCGAAAAGACAGACATCTGTATCAGGTCAGCCCTTTTCCAGCGCGATAGCCGCGCCGCTCAAACGAACTCATTGAAGGCTTCGTTGTTCGAAGAGAAACGATTTCGTCAGAGGACCAGAAATACCCGCGCCGGAAGTTCGAGCGAGATTGTCTTCCGATATCTCGTTAGGATCGCGCATGTGTCTTCCATTTATCACGGCCTCACGCTCTAATCATCGCGGCCCGCAGAAGAGAGCTAATTAAATAAACCGCTTGATTCGACGTCGATGCCCGGCAATCCTGCACGCAACGGTACAATAACAGAATGGCGCTTTTGTTAGTCCGAGTCGCCGGGGTCACAGGACGAGATTAGTAAGCATCTTTGAGCGAGGGAAAAAATCCCACGCGGCGGAAGATAAAGTGACAGAAAAAAAGAGATACAGTGGGTCGGACGTTAATATTGAAATGTTTATGAAAATTGGGACAGGCTAAAAATATGGCGCTGAAGTTGGTGCTAGATGTCACGATGACTGGTCATTTTACGTTTTCTAATTTATCGTTAAAAATCTTTGCCAATGTCCTTTAAGCTGGTAACATCACTGTAAAGCCAAGAGTTTTCAAGGTGTTTTGAAAATGTTTTTAAATAAAATTTTGCATAACATTTTATATCTTTCACATCATTTAACGTTTGAAATACATGAAAACGTTTTAATATCGTGGACAAGTATTTTTGATTTTGAAACAGATTTCTGAAAGTTGAAACTTTTTGCATCAAAGGGCGGCATTCTTCGTCGTTTGATTTTGCTGAAATGGCTTTGTAAATATGAATTCGTCAATAATTTATTACTAGTGTTTCTTCAAGTGTCTCACTTTGAAACATCAAAAGTGTCTCAACTGGTCACCGTCGAGAAAAGAACGTCCCACAATGGAACACTTGTTTTTGGATTGCAATCCGTATTTATTCCTTCCGAAATGGAAATTCATTATTTATTGTTCTAAACTAAATTCTTTGATTTCATTATCAAGGTAAAATAAGAAACGTGTCTGCTATTGCGTTGAATGTTAAAACCAAATCTATCTTAACGTCACGCACGCGGAAACGTAAACTCATCGCCGCACAAAAACGTGAGTCGGTGCGAACGTTCTCGGGTCGAGGCCTCGCGAGGAGGCACTTTAAAACCAATTACCGCGGCGGCCGGCGAACAATGGCCGAAGCGCGACATCTGAATGCATTCCAATTGCAGGCAGGAGCTTGAGCGGGCGTTTTTGAATGTTCATCGTGGCCGAACAATGGCAGCGAGTAAATGTCGGGTTTTTGTGGACGCGCGTCTCGGCGGGCTTCTGTCAATAATGAAAAATGCATACGGCGGAAATTAATCCGAGAAAAGAGTGGCCTCGGTGGCCTAGATACCGGCCGAGGGTACCGCCGCCTGAAGCACCTCGAGCCTCCCGATACCGTGCATTTTTGCCCGACACAATGGACCTATATCACTTATTCGTGGTCCGCTTTACTCGGGATAAAAGAGCCGGTGGACGGAGAAGGTCACGGGAGAGCACGGCTCAGGGGCGCTGTGTGTCCGGGGGCCCATCACCGCCCGCAAACATTCCCGCTCCGAGATTGAGTGCCACGACCCCATCTATTATTCAACGGCCTTGCTCGCCAGCCCCCGGCGATCCGCCCGCTTTTTCTACACTCGGCGAGCAAATTATTTAAATTAAATGACTTGTGTATTTGTATACACGGACGCAAGTGTTTCTTTGTTGAAACAGAAACAATTTCGTTGACTCGGTGCAATAGTTCGATCGCTATTTAAGCTACGAAAATTGTTTTGACAAAATGAATCTTGGTTTATGATGGAGCGATTTTGCGATTAATGATATAATAGATCTATCTTCAAGAACATTTAGGTATCGTTTTAATTTCTAAGTCAATAAGCATAAGGACCGATTTAATTTTATTCAAAATCGTAAATTTAAGTTGAAATCAGTCGAAACTTGAAATCATCTTATTGATTTTGTTTTTTGGCTTTTTTGCAGTAATAGCAGCACTTTAGCCAATAGCATCGCCCCATCCCCAACGGGTGCTGGGAGGACTCAGAGTACGGATACGGGTCAGCAACAGCAAGGCAGCGCCGCGGCCATGCACCAAAGTTTGGGCGACGAAAGCTTCGCCGAGAAGGAGCGTCGGGTATCCGAGCTCATCCTCTATTTGCAGCTGTATAGGGAAAAGTTGTTGCAGCAGCAAGACCCCACAAAAGTAAGACGACATTTCAATTTTATTGCAAAATTTACTCTGTGTGTTGTGAAATTAACATGCTTATTCTAGGCACTTTTTTCATCAATGTTTATACCGAACGCGATAAAAGATAAAAACGTCCCCGCGGACGGGAGCGAGGAAGCCGTGGTCCAGGTGGCGCACCTTCGACTTTTTATGGCCATTTACGTGCAATGTGTCGGGCGTCCGATGGGACGGCTTTGAAAACATATCGGGTATCAGACGGGCGAAGACGCAGACAATAAAAGTCACGAAAATAACCGCCCCGGCGGGGCTTAAAAAAGTGTTATGTCACAGGAAACGTCGGGCATTAAACGCCGCGGCTCTAATACAAATGACGGGACGATCGAGAGGCAGTGGTCCATAATCGCTGACCGAAATATCGCGCGTTTGATCGTGTAATGCCTGCGAGACAACGCGCGTCCGACAACCCGGGGTGTAGGCCATAACTAAATACATACACACGTTCCGGCTATTTTCGTGTCCCACCATTCGAAAATAAAGTCTCATTCTTTTATTAACCGAGAGAGCATTGTGTGCCGTGCGCGGTGAACAGAAAAGAAATCCAACACCGCCGCGATGTCTCGTTTGAGAACAATTTTGGCCAATATTTCAGACGGCTTTGCTCTTTCTTCGACACTCAAAGTTATTCGGTTTTCGTTTCTTGCTTTTCGATTAATCAAAATAAAATTATCGTTTCATGATGAAAAAAATTAATGAGATGGAAGTTTTCTTGATGTCTGCAAAATAGTATGCTTTTAAAGTTTTCAATGTTTATTTGCAAACAAAAATGTAATCTGATACACAATCCTTCGTTCGGATAATAGTATTTTTTGATTAAATAATTTTACAAGGAAAAGCTTGAATACTATAATGTTTTAGGATTCAAAATTTTAATTTCTGATTACAATATATGTTGCTACGTTATATGCAATTAATTTTTGTTTGACAATTAACGTTAGAAAATTCAGTAAAAAATCAAATTAAAGTTTTTCTCGTGGTAATACAAATTCTATTTTTGTCACCATCCTTTTTATTTTATTTGGCTATGTTTACTAATTCTTATAAAAAAGTTCTACCAAAAATAGAACGTTGGAACGTTTACTAATAAAAAAAGTATTGATTAATTGTACAATTTTAATCAATGTATTTTGCAAAAGTCAACATTACAGACAAACTATACACTCAGTGAAAAAAGTCGGTCCACAAATTAAAAACAACTGAATGCAACAAAGGTCGCATTCAATTATACGCGAAACAAACACAAAGGCCTATATATAGTGATGAATATGTGATTCATATATTGTCCACACATGTTTCGTTTTAATAGCAATAGATCCATCTGTTTTTTCGCAACTTCCGGTTGCTTAAGCAACGCTCGCGCACAAAGACGAGCTACTCACGGTGCCTCGGCGGAACATGCGATTTTCTTATTTTCCTATCATCGACGTGATTCCATCGGCCATAATTATGCCGTTTCGCGCGCGTCGAACAAGGACGGATGCGACTCCGCGAAAAAGTAACGATGACGGCAAGTCCGGGAAGGGCCGGGAGGGGAGGCTAACGATCAGTAAAAACGGAAGCGCCGGGATGCCGATTTGTCACATTCCAAAGTGACGAGCTGTCAAGAAAAAAAAAAAAAAAAAGCAAACGCGGATCGGACGAGTCGGCAAACGAGTTTCATTTTGCGATAACGCGGGACGAAATCCTTTGGAAATGATCGCGTTGGACGGCCGATACCGCGATAGGCATGAAATATCGCGTTTGTAGGAAATAATTAGAAAAATTAAATGTAATTGTCTTAGCGGAATATCGCGTGTGGTCAGTTTTCGTTTGTAAAACTGGCCATTAATGTAAATAGAAATATATTTTTGGTATATTAATTATTCACTGTAGATATATTAAGAATCATATAGAAAAAATCATAAGAATCACATAGAAAGATCAATAAAAAACATATAGAACAACATATCAAGAATCATATGCAGAAAATATATTCTTAATATATTCTTAATAGAAGAGTAACATATTGAACATATATTTTTATCACATCGTATCGTGAATAATATACTGATAGTATATAAAGAACATATTATGATTATTTTCTCAATATATTAACAGTCAATTAACAATATATTACCAATATGTCGACGAAACACTGACAATATACTGTCACTATAAATATTATACTGTTGATATACTAAAAATATAATATTAACATACTAAAAATGTATTCTCTATAAATGATTAATATACTTTTATTATTCCAATCGGCGGATAATATATCGTTAATGTATCAACTATATTTTTCGTTTTACTGAGAAAATCGAACGAATTTCGCAAAAAACGGAAAACTTGCTTTCGCGGAAAGTCGAACGGAAAGACGCGGAAGTGGGACAGCAAATAGACGAAGGATCGGCCGGGCTGCTGGCGAGGTATGCGCGCGCGTGCAGATAATGCCCCGCGCGCGCGAGTCCGCAACACCATTATTACCGCGGATGGCTTACGTGCCGAGGAGGATGATGCGCCGACTCACCCCGCTTTCGATATTTCGCTAATTGCCCCGCGGCGAAATTCCCCGAATGTATTACCGCGCGCCGCTTTTGCACCGAACGGGTGCGTTCCACCGTGCGTGAAGTGCCCGTGCAAGGCTAATGCACGCGCGGAATTTCGCTTCGCGCGTGCTAGGCGGCGTTCGCGGAATTGATTTTCGAAGGAGGCCGGCGTTTCGCGAACTTTTGGATAACGTTCCCTCGACGAAGAACATTATGGCGAAGAAGCTTCGATCCAACACATTTTATTATCATCTTCAAAACGAAAATGTTCTGGAGACAATATTCGCGGTCGAAATTTATATACATTCAAAAATAAAATGTTTGATCAAGTTAAATTATAACAAATTAATTTACAATTGATTTGTAATTAAAAACTGTGTTAATTACAAATTAATTCTACTTAAAGTATTTCTATTCGATCAAAAATATTTCCGCTATTCCATTAAATCTCAAAAATCAATTCATTGTTCCTTAACAATAATGAAATCTAACTTGAAGAAACGTAACGAAAATTGCGAGCACTCAAAAGAACCACGCGTCAATAGCTCGGAAGGAACTCTTTTCACAAATTGGCAGTAAGAAATTCCCGTTTCTGAATTGGCAAGAAAAAGAAGCTTCGATTCTTTAATTTTCAATGAGGAACCCCCATTCTCGGATTGCCAATAAAAACCCCACATTCACAAAGTGGCCATAAAGAACTCCCGCAATCGGAATCAGGAAGAAAAGAACTTTCGCTCTCGAATTTCCAAATGTTCAATTAAGAATCTTCGTTTTGAAATTTGCAACGAAAATTTCTTACTCTCTTTATTATTAGACCTAGAATGCGAATTTTTCATCGTCAATTCAAGGACGGCGGTGTGATATTGGAAACGAGGGTTTTTCATTGCCAATTGAAAACTAAGAGTTGCTCATTGCCAATTCCAGGGTCGGGGGGGTTTCTTCTTCCCAGCCACCGTCGCCTTTAATTTCCGACGAGAGTCGCTCGCGACGGTCGCGACA
Source organism: Aradophagus sp. ZL-2020 (assembly GCA_022817685.1). Lineage (NCBI taxonomy): Eukaryota > Metazoa > Arthropoda > Insecta > Hymenoptera > Scelionidae > Aradophagus > Aradophagus sp. ZL-2020. The sequence continues at coordinate 30,936 of JABFOV010000720.1, forward strand.
AAGCCCCCGTTTCGACGCGGCAGTGCCGGCTCGGCGCCGGAGAAAGCCACCCCCAGCACCCCCGGCGCCATCTTGGCCCCCCGGTCGGCCGAGCGCGCTTCCGCGTCGGCCATTTTATCGGTGCGCGTTCTCCAGAGCGCGCGCGAGCCTGCGCCGCGGATCAGCTGACGGAACGTGGAGCGCCGGCGAGCGTGACAAAGAGAGGAAGAAAGGCGGCAAGAAAAAGGGAAGGAAGCGGCCGAACAACGTGCCAGGAAGGCGGTCTCGTCTTTCTCCTCCTCCTCCTCCTCCTCCTCCTCCTCGCCGCCCGGAGGACGTATAGTAATGTTCGAGCTCGACTTGCCGCCAAGTAGCGGGGGCTCCCCCCTCCCCGGCGCCGCGCCCCTCCCGGACCGAGCCTCGCGGTCCCCCCTCCCCCTCCCGCCGCCCCTCGCCCCCCTTGCCACCTCACCGAAGCGCGCACAATCGCACTCGCTCGCACACTCACACTGTTCCACCTGTTATTCCCTAGACCGTGCCATATTGCACAAGTGCTCGGGAACGTTGTCATCCGCTATAAGCGTTGACGGTTGTCGAAGCCAAACCTCGGGGTGGACATTTTGGTTGCCGCTCGTCTGGGCGACGCACTTGCACAGCCAAGTGCTCGATACGGTAAAACCCACGGAGATAGCGAATTCGCAAGAATTACGTCAATGTTGTACAAACGGAAGTATCGCAAATGGATCGTAAGTTTTACGTTTCGTCACGTAAGCGTAACGCTTTGCGGTGTAAAAGTTACAGTGTCTGTACATGTTAGGAATTTGGTTTCTCGGTGTACGAATTGTCTTGGAAGATAATTAATTGAGGTTTCTTGTATGGTGGTGGTTAAAAGGACAATCATGGATAGGATGTTTGGATGTTGTTAAAAATTGTTGATACAAACAAATGAATTCAGTTGGAAAACTTGCGAAGAGTAGGGTAAAAATTATAAATAAGGGCCGATAAATTTGCGCCTGTTAAAATTGCAAGAAAAAATTGCATGGTCGTGAAATTTGCAATATATAAATTTTTAGTATTATTGGATACGAGATTTGTTTTTTTCAATTTATAAGTCAGTTAAATTTGTGTACAAAGATCACGTTGGTTCAATGATCACGTAATTGATTAAATGTCTATATTATCATCTTGACACCATTAAAAAAAACCTCATTGTATCAATGAAATAATCTCAAACGCCACTCTAACTTTTTAATGTAGATTTTTTAGACTTCGTAATGAATTCTGTATACTTCACTAAAAAAGATTACCAATGTGACAATATTTTAAAATATTTTAAAAATTTACTGACAATGTGATGTTATGATTTACAATTTAATAGGCAAGGTCATTGTGCTTTTAACATATCTAACTTACTAGGCAAGAAACTAGTCTAAAAAAACATGTTTGTATTGCAAAAACAAGTATCTTTATTTTTTTTTTTTTTTTTTTTTAATAATCAGCTTCTTTCTACAAACAAAAACTGAGTAATAAAATTACCATGGTATAAATTAAAATGCATCATGTTCAATAATATAGTAGCCTTTCTCATAAAAATAAAAAAAAGAAAACTTACTAAACAGTAACGTTTTGTCACGACACAATAAAAGACGGTATATGTTTATTTTTCATTTCTCTATCTATTCACTCCACACCTGCCATTATCACTTTATCATATCCAGTCTAAAAAAGAAGAAAAAAAAAAAGACGGGAATAAAAAGTAGGAAAACCAATCATCGGTCGTCGTTAATTGTCACAGCGTCATCGATGACAATTGCCTGTCGATCACCAAAAAGCGAGGAAACTCGTTTGACGTCTTCGCGTGGAACTGGTTTCGCTCCGTCCTTGTCGCGGACTCGGCCTGCGGCCGTCTCCGTTCGCTTCGGCGGCCGTCCCCTCCGCGACAGGTGGCGGGGGGGCTGCTCCCCTTTACTTTCTTTGTGG
>JABFOV010000721.1:0-22005 GCA_022817685.1 Aradophagus sp. ZL-2020
CAGGTGCTTCGTACGCGACGACAAAATCTATTGCAAACGCGATTACGATAGGTAAACCACATTTTCAGAATTGTGTGTATTCGCAGTGACCTCCTTTGACAAAGATTTCCGGTCCCTACTTACCTTCAAACTTTTTCAAACGTTTTTCTCATGCTAAAATAAAATGCCCTGATTCGTGTATTAAAATCATAACTCTTTGATATTAGAAATTATCGACATCTAAAAAAGTAAAATAAACTACGGTATATTAGATTTCTTTTAATCATTGTTAATTAAACAACATGACAATCGAGTTGATTATTTTACTTTATTTTATCTCCATTATCTCTGTCTCCCATTTCATATATATTATCTTTTTACAATTCTCAAGGCATTGTTGATTATGAAAAATTTTAACAAAACTCCAATCTCTCGATTTGTCCCTGAGATTTCTTGTTTCGATGCTACGAATGATCTAAAGCAATGCAAAAATCGGCAATCAAACATTTCAACTTATGAATTTGACAATTTTGTTATTTTTATCGCTTTACAAATAAATCTTTTTAACATATTGTAATAAGTCGTCCCGAAACATCATTGAATGTTAGGTAATTATCATTATTGTATGATTATTGTGTCTGGATAATTAATCATTGATAGGAAGTAAATAATTGATTGAAATTTGATAAATGATTAAAAGTAACGGCAAATAAATAAAAGAATTCTTAAGTAAGTCAAGATATCAATTCAAAAAGGTACTAACGAATGAACATTATCACTTCAGATTCGCTATGCTTTCCAGATTGTTTGGCACCAAGTGCGAAAAGTGCAGCCAGTCATTCAACAAAAACGACTTCTACATGCGCGCGCGTAACAAAATCTATCACATCGAGTGCTTCAGGTGCTCAGCGTGCACCCGGCAACTGAGGCCCGGCGACGAATTCGCGCTCCGCCACGATGGCCTCTTCTGCAAACACGATCACGAGGTCCTCGAGGGTGAAAAGCTCTGCTCGGCTACGAGCGTCATCGCTGGCAATGAGAACAATAACAACGCCTCGCTCACCAACAATAACCACCACAACCTCCACCCCAACGACGGTTCCATGTCAGGTGTGAACACCATAAGTATTCACTCATATTACAATTATTTGCAAATATTGAAATACGTTTAAAAATTACAGTCATTGTCGTAAACTGTGAGAAATATGTAGATAGCGAAATTTCTCATACAATTTGACAACTTTCAAAATTGCATTTAAGATCTAAAATCACGGAATCAATATCTGAAATTTAAATTTATTTGAATAAATTTTAAATCTCATATCAAAGTATAATAACTTTATTCAAGTCTTCGAATTCATCGATTAGAAATCTTATGTTTTAAAAGGAAATGCGCTGCGAAATTCTCATATCTAAGTACTTTATCGAAGTAGTTTAATGAAAATTTTTGGCAGAGAAATCAAGCGTCTATCTCGTTCGATTTTTGTCAAACAAAAAAAAAAAAAAAAAAATGCTAATCCGGTCGTAAAACCAGTCGAACTAATGAAACGCGAATGAGCCGAAGTCGTAGGACGCCGTGTGCCACGGTAGTTGACGCCACGGTGTGACATTCGACACCTCGCGCGCGCTAATTGCACGAGCTGTTGGTTGGTTTATTCAACCGACTACTGTGCGAGTCTTCCTTCAACCTTCCCCGAACCCCTGGCTACATTGTCTACGGTACAGAATCAAATCTATATGGAAATTTCTAAATTGCTCGAAAAAAGTATTCAAATATAAGTAATCAAATTAATGACATATTTTTTCAAACTAGTATAGGAGTAGCTATCTCTGAACGATTTTTATTACTCTTTCCTTCGACCGAATAATTTGACTGAACTTTCACTGTTTAAAATTTCATTACTTTAACAATGTAATAAGCTCAACAATAGTTAAAATAATTTTTATACAGAAACGATACGGTCAATCCACAAATCCACAAACTGAATTAAATATCATTATGATTCAACAAAATATATTTCATTTTTAATTCAAATCAATCCCATATTCATATCGAAAATATTTCAAAGTATTGATTGGTTTCATTTTCAGTAGTTAAAGATTCATCCTATTAATCTCCGATGACACTCTACATAAAAAATTGTAACTAGGAATATTGCGATTAATAAGACATTAAAAACTATATAAACTTGATTTCCTGTCTAAAGGTTGAACTGCAAATGTTCTTTTACAAGCAGAACGCGATCATGAATAAGTGATTTTTAACGACTGACTCTACCAAGTTCAATTTGCAAGCCGGGTGGACACGTGCGCCTGAATCCAGTTAATTGGCAAGGCCAAAAGAGCAAGTTCAATTATCAACACCTAAGCAAAGCGGGCGCGGGACTAAGCCGGCCGCGTGGCGGCCAACCCTCGCGAAATTAGCCGGACAACGAGACGCGATAATCCGGGCCCTGCGGGGCGCGTCGCCGCTGCCTTAACTGGCTTTATTATCGGCACATCAGCGCGGATTATCGAGCCAACAGCGAGTGCGGCTTTCGGGGACCGCGCGGTCAAACGGGCCGCCGTGCTTGCTTAGGACAGTTCAAATATATTTTGGATTTCATTTGCTTTATCTTGCGCAAACAGCGTCTCGTCTTTTAAACGCTCTTCCGAACTCTACCTGCTAATTCAATTCAGAATAAATCACGTTCGGCCGGCCGAGACGGCGGGAAAAAAAAGAATGTTTGAACGCGCGCGCACTTTTTTTCTCCAATGTGCCGCGGTATTCGCCTTCGAAAATACGTTGGCTTTGATTAGAATTAAACAGACAAGTTCCTTTTTTTTGTTTCCTTTATTCTGCTTTTTTCTCCTTTTTCTTCGAGTCAAAAGTAAACCGCTAAAACAATTACGTAAAGATTTAACGCAAACTGGAGAAACGATAAGAAAGATGCTCCTGAGCTTGATGTTAAAGTGAAATTAATTTTAAATTAGTTTTTAACTATTTCTATGCAAATACAAAAAAAAAAAGTTAAAACTGATGTTGAGATATACAAGTGAAAGTTATGATACTTGTTTCCTAATATCTTTCGTGGCATTTTTTTAATTTTCACTTTTTGCTCTCTTTCAAAATTGTCATTTCCCAAATAATGGAACTTCAAAATATTTGCATGACATTTGCAATTCAGTTTCCTAATCCATTTCCTTGTTTGATACAAGAAAACCGACAAGGCAAATTACTGATTAAAACGGAGTGAAAATGAAATGAGTATAAAATAATTTTAATTTTCCACCAGTTAAAGTTTATATATTCTTAGTAAATATAGGATTGGATACAAACATTGCAATTTTTTTACCGCAGATACATTTCCTCTCGATTTCTTTTTATTCAAAGTTTATTCAAAACTTACATCAATATATTTATCATTACTTCATATTTATTGTTGATCTGAATTACTTGATTTTGATTTGTATAAAACATTACAGACTCCGGATCGGAAAGTGGTTCACACAAAGCAGTCAGTGGTGCTCGTGGCTCCGGTGGCAACAAGGGTGGCGGGGGTTCCGATGGTAAACCTACGCGAGTCAGGACGGTCCTCAACGAGAAGCAGTTGCAAACGCTGAGAAACTGCTACGCCGCGAACCCGAGGCCAGACGCGTTGATGAAAGAGCAGCTGGTTGAGATGACTGGCTTGTCTCCCCGTGTCATCCGGGTCTGGTTCCAAAACAAACGCTGCAAGGACAAGAAAAAGACCATTGCCATGAAGCAACAGCAGCTGCAACAAGAAAAGGTATGAAACGTTTCATTACCCCAACCCTAATGTCAACTTCATTTCAACATCACTTCAAACAGTTCATATGATTTCTTGTTAATCATTCTGAATTTTCTTACATCCAAGACCCACTTATTAAATTTGAATTAAAGTAGGTTATTAAATTCAATAAAAATTTCAACGTAAATATATTTAAATACTACTTTAATTAACAATGAAATGATTGTATTTGAACATTGAAATTAATGTAATTTTTGTTGCATTCAAAATTTCAAGTGTTTTCTAAAGACTCTAGTAAAAGTTATTTTATTGAGGTTGTTTTACCTTAAAACCTAAACTTTTCGAACACAAGACAGTTATTTTCAAAACTCATTATTTTCTTTTCTCAAGGCAATAAATTCTTAGTGAAATATTAAAATGTTTTTATCTTCTATTCTATTGTTTTACTAATAAGTTATATCTAAAAAAAATAGAAAATTTGCAATAATGATATTCACAATTATATTTTGGTAAAATATCGATGAAGTTGATCACTGTACATGTGTAAAAATAGTAATAGTTGTAGTCTTATCAACTAATCTTAGGAAACGCTTACCATTGCGAAGTTCTGTCAATTCCAGGATGGACGGAAGTTGGGATTTGGGGGCATGCACGGGATCCCGATGGTTGCGAGCAGTCCGGTTAGACACGAAAGTCCAATCGGCATCACACCACAGGAGGTCCTGGCCTATCAACCACCCTGGAAAGCTTTATCGGATTTTGCTCTCAACACTGATTTAGAACGACTAGACCCCAACGCGCCATCGTTTCATCATTTAGTTTCACAGGCAAGTCTCGCAAATAAGCTTTAATTCTTAGAGATATAAAAGAAAAAAATCTTTATAGTTGAAAACAGGGTTTTCGTCTAATACTTATGTACATATTTTCGATTCGGTAAAATTAATTCCACTGGAAACAACTATACATTTGACCATACCTACTACTAATGAAAGCCAAAAAGATTGTATACCAACACGTAAAAAACAAAAAAGAAACAATTAAATTTTACTTTTATTTATCTTGTTTCAGAATACATAAAATATATAGAATACTTTTTTTTAAATAATGTTTTTCCCGTTGATGATCGTCTTTTCTTTTAGCTATTCTTCGTTTCAGCCACGTTCCATTTACTCTTTATTTAATATATGTAATAAAAACTGGATAACAAGAATGAGGGAAAAAAGTTATAAATCAGTAAAAGACGCAACATTTTCAAGATACAAAGACATGATTCCGATAAATACCTCTCGAGGTCCAAATTTTCAAAATGAGATAACGTCGACCCGACTAGAGCGAACGTTATTGTTACACAAACGAGTCAAAGTCGAAGGCACTGTTGTCTGTAACCGAGCTCCCGATGCTAATTAAAATTTACGACTAGGCTCCTACTCTTTCGTAGAAAGTTGCAAAAAAAAAAGTTGACATAGCCAGCTGATAAAAGAGCGACTGCTTGTACCTAAGACAACTGTTTATTAAGTTTGCCTTTCGCTTTCTTTATCGAACGTCACGGTATAACTTTGTTTTCATTTCAATTCATAAATTATCACCTACATATTACACGTGAAAAAAGAAAAAAGTTGTTAAAGTAGCAGGTAAAGTTATAAATACTAAAAAAATTTACACGTTTTTAATGTTAATTTAAAAAAGATGATAACTGATTTATAATAAATAATTTGAATAAGTAATCACTTATTACTTAAGTGTTACGAGATAAGAATTTTCACAAACACGTGACAAACAAAATATACAAATGAAAAGTGTGTTTAGGTGTAGTTAAAAGCTTTTCATGTTAATTAAATATTAAATAACAAATTGCATTACAGATGCATGGGTATGATCTGCACGGTGGTCCGCCGCCGCAACTACCTCCCCCTGGCATGCTCGGGGGTCCATTAAATGATGGTGGCGGTGGTGGAGGTGGCGGTGGAGGTGGTGGTCATTTGCCACCTCCAGGTCACCACCATCCGGGAGGCGGTCCAGATATGGGCCAGCATCCGGACAGCACCGACAGCTACGTCACCTATCTTGAAAGCGACAGCGACTCGCTGCAGCACGACGCAGGAAGTCCATAGTGCCGTCCTTTAAACCTTCGCTGTACATATAATCATCCTGGCTCGGCACTGGCCACAGGCGCGTTCATTGTTTAAGACGATCGCCCAATCACCATACTATAAACTAATAGTAACAACAGCAATCTCATTGATGAACTTCAACAAGATATTTGTAATAAACTCTTGATGAAATACAACTGATAAAAACCAGTCGATTAAAACACGCGATTAAAATGTCAATAAAATTAAAATTAATTTAAATTAGAAAATAAACACTTCAATCAATTTTAATTGCACATAAATAATGGTCTTCAATATCGTTCTTTAATTCTTTCTCTCTCCATTAATTCATCCTTATTTGTTGGAGACCACCAAATAATTGTCTTTGAGATGGAACTTTTGTTACTAATAGCTTTTGTTGGTTTTGGGTATAGAAATTGAAAGTGATTTGCACGAATGACTTGTAGATTCAAAAACAATTATAATTTCGCGATTATAATGCGAGATTGCGACGAAAGTAGCAATTAGTGTTTCTATCGTAAGATATAAATTATTTCTCTGGAATACATTTTGAAGTACGAAAAGAAATTCAGTTTAAACCTTACAGCTAAAAACACTAGTTGCAAATGAATGACCATCAGGGTGAAAAGTAATTGTCGGAGTCGTGACTTGTGAGCGTAGTTTGGGTGTTAAAACGAACCGTGTATGTTTATTGTATGCATACATAGGTTAATCTGTTGCAATTTCCAGTGCAAACCAATATGTTTTTATTTCATACATATATTTTTTAAAAAATATTTATGATTGGCGGGTTTTTTTCTTTTTTTTTTTTTTTTTTTTAGTGAAAGTAGCTCATCTGATGACGATTATCACTATTTGGTAAGTGAATTTTTATTTTTATTTATTTATTATTTTTCCCCTTAAAAAGGGTTATTCTACATTTTTATGATATTTAATTTTATATGTGTCTCACAAAGTGTTGTTTTCATGTTTTAAAAAGCTGGTCAAACGTAAATTGATGTTTTCTCAATCCTTAAATAACTGACATTAAAACAAAACAAATTTTTTGTATTATTATAAAAGAGTATTGATGGTAATCATTAAGACTATTTTAATTTTAATTCAATGTTGATTTTTTTAATGTTAACTCAACAATATATCAATAAACTTTGAAAAGATCATTCTAATGTTGAAACAATACAAGTTTGCAACCCTCAATTATCTTAAAAAGTTTGCCACACTTGTTCTTTGTACAGATTAAATAGACATGCCTGAAGTATACTTGTTAACGGCGATACATATTTAGAACACCAATTTTTGTAACGAAAAACGGCGCACGCCTTTCGACACGACCCACCCAGGTCAACGGGAATTCCTATTTAAATTTGAGTAGGATTTCTTTTACTTAATTCTACCATTGTTGTCGTTTTTTTTTGTTAATTAATTTATTTGTACAATGTACAAACGTTTTGTTAATTAGCAACCGTCATTGTTGTCAATAAATAAAAAATTATTCATAACAAAGTGACCACTTACTGGAAAACATAGAAAAGTCAGGAAATTGTATCAAAAGTCATATTCTTCCATAAAATTAGTAGTCACCTTGATCAATTTTGTGTTTTCGATTTTTTTTTTTCCACATTATAAGTTTCGAACAATACACAGGTTACAATCTATGAAAATGACATAATAAACAGGATTAAAAAGTAAAATCCTAGTTTATTTATGCAAAAGTAACACAATTTACAGACTGTTTTCTGTAATTTCTTAGATCTTTTAACTTGGGTTTTCTTATACTTTCATTGTTTTCTTTTTATTATTACAGCACATTGTTGGAATTCACGTGTATATAAAATAAAATTGATGAAGCTCGTTGGAGCATCACAAATTTGTGAGCGTCGCAAATGTGTGTTCAAAAAAAAAAAAAAAAAATATTTTTTGTCACTAGAAAAAAAAAGTTGATCGTTTTTCTCATAATTTTGCGAGAAAATAAATAAGTTACGCATTGTCTCGCAATTTAAATAATTTTGCATATGCAAACTAATTTTGCATTCACTTTGAATTAATGCCAAAGCGTGCGAGTTGCAATAACAGACGCACTTTTGTAAATAATACTCGTGTTTTAAAGGTGTTGAGGGATTATAAGTGAGTGGAGTGAAATAAGGACAGACAAAGAAGCATGTCATTCGCTCTGACAACAGTCTTGTGATTGCGATTTTTGTCACGCGCATACTCATACAATTATGCGAAGTCACCTAAATGGGACCTGACTTCTTTTTTAAGGATTGTGCGCCTATAATCCCTTTCCATGTTAATACGCGACCATGTTTCTCGACCAACAGTCGAAATTTATAACACCTTATTGATTTGTCATAGCGTTCGCTTAAAGTAGGTGGCACTAAATATCGTTAAAAATGTAATATTACGAATTAAAATAATAATTGTAAAATTTAATATTGAATTGTACAAAAAAAAAAAATTAAAAATGATACATTTATATCACATTTTGTTTTCATTCATGTTTTAATTAATTTATTTTGTAGTGCAAAAAGATATTGTACATTTCATAGTATTGCAAAACATCTATCAATTCATTAAGAATTAATATATACTTCGTAATAACTTAATTTTTTTACATTAAATTAACTATAAGAAACAATGAGCCCTGTTCATATGATAACATAAATTCTGATCGATTCGTATAAAAATTCGGCATTATAAATATTTTTATAAAAACAATAAATATAATAATATAATAAAGCATATTTGATCAGTCAGTCGATGAACGATTAAATGTAAATTATACTAATCTGACTTGAATAAGAATGATAACTTCAAGCGTTTCATGTAAGTTATAAATTAAATTATAAATTCATATTATAGATTAATTCACAGTGACATTACACAAATAACAATGTAATGTGATTATGTACCAACAGATGTACTGACGTAAGCAATTTCTATCAACCCTTCACCCTCCCGTTGTAATTAAACGATACAAAACAAAGTCAGCATTTTTACAAAGTACTTACAAATAAACAACTTTGTTAAGATAAGGTAAAAAATCTGCTGACATTTTTTTATCTTTTTACAAATAAAATTTATCTTTTGCATCAAGTATATTTTAATAATAAAAGCAAAACATTTTATTATAACTTTTAGGACAAAAATTTAATAATACTCTAAAATTAAATTAAAAAGTCTTCATCAGCAGATTTTGTATCTTAAGTAACTTTCAAACATTATTCCTCAGAATAAGGAAACTAACTGATTTCAAATATACACTCATTTACATCAACATCAAAGATTTGAAATTAAAATCAATCAACAGTTTTAACGGAACGCCGTAACGCTATAATACACAATCGTAACAAAATTAATTTCACGATGAGTAAAAGCAACCATTTGTTGAGGTTTTTTTGGAGCACGATTGACTATCATAGACGGCCAATGATTTAGACTTTTTCATCCGCTGGTTTCGCACCTTAACACAAAAATAAATCGACAAACCGGAGGAAGTGATAAGGACCACTAGAAGCAGAAGTAGAGTAACAGTAAAACCCGAGGTCGTAATACAAATGACATTCAGTCCGGTCGACTCATTCACCGGAAACACCATCGTCGACTCTTGTAAATCGTCACCGGCTTCGTCTATAGGAAAAGTCAAATCGCCGGATGACACAACCCGTATCACTCGATTGACCCCGATCGACTTTTCTGGCGGCGTTTTAGTTACGTGTCGTGCTTTCCGCCTCCTTTCATCGCGCGGCTGCAACAAAAAAATGAACATTCTTGTATATGTATATAATTGTAAATATAACTATATCTAAATGTACATTAAATATATTACATTACAGGTTATTATAATATAAATTATATTATATCATAAAATATTAATCATACTTTATATAAAATAATATATTTTATTCATTAACAATTGATTTTAAAAACCCACTCCATAATCTTCTTTTAAACTAATGCATTTTTTTCATTTAATTTTTATTGTCATCAAGATCATTCCATAATACTCAAAAGAATTGATGTATGATTAAAGCTACTAATAAACTTCTTTTTATCAACTAGCTACATCTACGTTACCTGAACATAAGCTTCCAATGGCAAATGTAATTGAGGAACAATGCCATAAGCCGTATCTGGCTGCCTCAAGTGGTGCTCGACATCCAATAATGAACTTTGCTCGGCACACTGATTCGGACAGTGATAGCGACAAATTTGTATTGTGCATTGGAAATGCACCTCCATCGAGTCTGGAAATTTAAACGCCTGGAAGTGAGCATACGACAAGACCGATGCACTGGCGCCAAAGTTCTTGATCTTGGTAAAGCGTGAGATGAGTTTAGGCCTGATGATGCAGCCCTTTTGATCAACCAACTGGATTGGTGCTCGCTTGCCATCGTGTGCCATACAGTTTCGCACTAGCATATCAAACTTGGCGTCGTCATCCTTTATAGCAAGTACCATCGTCATTGTCTGGCCAATTTTCACCAGACCGGAAACTTCCGATGCCCAAGGTCCCTTGCCAACTTGAATTTGCATCCAGCAACCAACGTTGTCGCCGGCAAAATCCGCTCGAACCACGTCAAGCATGTCTACTGGAAAAGGCCGAAATGTCACGGATTTCTCATACAGGTCGTGCCAGGTACAACGTAGTTTTCGGGCTTGATCCCATACTTCTTGCACCTAAAATTTTGATCGGTTTATATATTTCATATTATGCAGAGTAAACTATAATACGAATTTGTCATATATGTCAAATTTGTCATATATATCTCTATTATTGAGATCAATAAGCAATTGTTAAGTTTTAAGATATCTTTGAATTTATCAATATCACGTTACAGTGTCACAATTGTATCACATTAGTAAATTACTTAACTAGTGAGGAAAAATAATGACGAGTGTCAGGTTGCAGAACGAGCCAAAGGCGAGTTCTGCAACCTGACATGAGTTGACATTACTTTTCCTCACATGTTGAGTACGATATTTTATCTTATGAATGGGAGAAACGCTAATTTTTCTCACCGAGTAAGATACTTACATTACGATGGCATAACATTGGAAGTTGTATCTGTATATATATAGAAAAAGCGTTATGTAATTGTGACACCGCCATAACGTTCCTGTGACATCCAGTAATGTCTCTGATTTTATCACTATGACTCTATATAATACTTAACAATGTCACAGTGACACTCATTGTAGAGTGACTTTTCAACAAACGTCTGAACATTTACCTGAGGATCATATTGAATAACAATTATGTTTTCAAAATAGGTCCCAGAACCAGAATCGAGACCAAAACCATAAAGACCATTTTCCGTATTGCCTGCAGTGCCGCAGGCATGAATGCTTATTTCGAAATTAACAGACGAGCGACCCAGTCCGGCTGGCAGATGAATACAGTTAATATTGCTGAAATGACCCTTGCTGAAGATGATACCGTAGAAAGGCTTATCAAAACTCAAGTACACCTTCATCAAATTCTTCTCACATTTGACGTCAAGGGAAATAATTTTTGGCATATCTAAAACGGCCGTTGACCAATTGTCGATCCGATCATTTGGACCTGGACCGGTCGAATAAATTTTGTCAATTGAATCCAATTGAACCTTTCCAGGTAAAGGCGGCGGTGGACCATGATACGCGACATTGTGATAACCCATAGGTCGATTCAAAAAATGAGATGGTGTGTTAGCTCGGTTTGGCGTTGAGGGTGGTGGTATCGGTTGACCTCGATGGTTATTATTGTTGTTATTGTTCACATTATTGACTGAATTACTATTCGATGACATTCCTAAGGCAAAAAGAATATGTATAAGTTGTCATAAATTTACTACATTTTACCGTCACTTAAGGAAGAAATTAAAAATTACCACCACTGTCACTGTCACCTAAAGTATCCATTGAAAGTTCATTAGAGGTTTCAACATCAGCTGCTTCTTGCCGGTTGAGAGGTGCATTTTCATTGCGATTTTCTTCGCCTGGTATAGCTTCTACTACCTCAACCTCTTCAGCCCGTGTAACCTGAAACTTTACATTAGCATAGTCACAATTCATTCATAACTATTATAACAAGAAACCAAATTATTGAGAACCATATTTGTCGATTTGATACATTTAACACGCATTACAAATTACACCCTGTTTGTATAACATCGTTAGATTGGAAACGTTTGCTTTATGCATTAATGCATAAAGCAAACGCATAAATTTATGCTGATATAACAATGGTAATACCAAACTATGCACCATCAGTATGCAAACATGAATTTGTTGCACAAAGCGAGGTTCAATTTCAATAATATATAACATTATTGCAACACAACAGGTACCAAACAAAACCATTTCAAAAATTAAATTTTAACTAATTAAATCAAATAGATTTAAACAACGTTTGTTAAATCGCTTTCTTCATAAAAATGTTATAAAAGAAATGTCGTCTTTTAATATTGTTACACCATAAACTAGAATTCAAAAAACTTCATGCTCTTCCCAACTACCGAGACATTCTCGAGCGCTAAAATTTGAAAAACGTTTTCTTGAATTCCAGGAGCACCTTAGTTAGTCGGATGAATTCCAGATTACAGAATCCGAAGAGATTGGCGACAGACCGCGCGAAGTACAGTATGGCGGTAGAAAAAGTTGCGGCCCGAGTTGAGGAGCGATAACAAACGAAGGCGACCCCTTAGATGGCTCCGAAGGTAAGATCGAGCGAGTAAGTGAAAGACGTGGCTGCGAACGCCGGCGTGATCGTGGCATTGCGGATGTGTAGCAGCGACGTAACGAATGAGCTTGGCAGACGGATGGCCTGCTAGGAAGGTAGGTAGGTAGGTAGGTAGGTAGGTTAGGTGAGCGGAGCGCGCGTGGAACGATGAATGGAGCGGGGCCGCAAGAAAAGAATGAGCCGGGCAATAAGAGGCGCGACAAGTGGAAACAACGATTGACTACTCGGCAGGCCCGTTATGCCCAGTTATGCCCTTGGGTCATGCGCTGACGCGTGCTCCTGTTCGCTCGTATAAGGCCTACCTTCGTCGCGACTCGGCGCGACGGATGCGCCGTCGACTTTTCCTCAATGAACGATTCAACGTGTTCAATTCCATCGATCATCCTGTTGACAACTTAACTTGTTTACGGATAGTTATGCATCGAGATCGAGTAGATGTTAGGTAATTTGTGCTAATGGATTACCCGTTAACGAAATTAGGATTATTATGAAAATAATATTAAGTAATTTGCGACGAACATTAATTAATTTTGTGGTAAAAAGTTAGGGCGTCAAAAAAGAAGTGTGCAATTGAATGGTTGTTATTGTAAAATAAAGTTGCATTGTTTTTATTGAGGGAGTTTTTAAATTAAAAGTAAGAGCATTGTTTGTTTGAATGATGTTGGAGTTAATTGCGTTTGATGAAAACCGCATTATATGGTTCACATATGATAAAAACACTTAATATCAATTTTCCATTAACATTGAACGAAAATATAATTTATTAGAATTTTATTATTATCATTCGTAGATGTTTCTTTATCATTTACTTTTTTTAAGAATTTTAGTATAATTTTAGTAATTCTATCAAAATTCTTGTCAATTGTTATAAAACATACAAAAAGAAAAATAATTGTTGTGTATAAATACAAGTGAACTTACCTCTTTGAAGAGAAGCAGACACGGTAATAGAAATATAAATATCCTCATTTCGTATCGGGGCTTTACGATGAATTCTTGCCAGCGACTCTGTAATTTATAAGCAATGAAAACGACATTATCGATACCATCACGTACTTTCGTTTGAACCCCGCTTCTTTCCTTTTTTCCAACAAAATTGTGGCGAGGCTGTTACAACATCTTTAAATTACGACACATAATAACGGGTAATATACAGAAACGTAATATGGTCGTAGGAAAGAAACCCAAATTTAAAAAATCACCACCATCTCTACTATTATCTCTTTTACCATTTACAAACTGTGAAATTTAATTTGTATTTTTTATTTAACGTTGAGAAAACAGTGAAAAGAAAAGAGCGGTAGTAAAGTATATCGTTTAAATTGTATGTAATATTGTCTTTCCAGTATGCAAATGAAAGGTTTCCAAAAGTTGCAAAGCAGAACCAACTCTATGTCACGTCACGTGTTTCCGTTTATTTGGATTAACGAAATCAGACCAATGGATTTGTAGACTAGATACATAAAAAGTGTGGCGAACAGCCAGTAATTCTCTTCAGTTTTACATTCAAAATGGTTCCGCATTCCCATTTTTGTGACTCTTCTTTTAACTTGTATATAATTATGTGATTATCTTTCAAAACTTATTAAATAACTATTCAAAATAATTCTAATGCAAACAAAGAACAAATACTATTAAACATTTCTTATTTCGCTATTACTTCAAGTATGTCTTAATAAATTTTAACAACAGAAAAAAAATACAATAAAAATTACAGAACATGAACCAAATGAACAACAAGGAGGTAAAAAAACCAACAATAAAAAAAAATGGACGGATCGTTAAAGCAATCAATACCGCAATCAAAATCATTAATTTCTTACTTTCGATTCAAGACATTTTTAGTAACTCAAAAAATGTAACAAAATGAGATACTTATTTGTGCAACGTTATTTTATCACTACCATAAAATATTTGAATAACTTTTAAAATTGGAAAAAAATTAATTAAAAACAGGCAGAATTATAAAAAAAAAGAAACAAGACGAAAAAAATCAATGATAAGTCTACTGGCAATGCACGCTACACAGAAAGGTTGACAGAAGCGCGCCTTTTTTGTATTCTTCTCCTTTTCTCATGACCGCGGCGCATTTATTCAAGAATTCTCTGGCTGACGGCATTCTTGAACTGTGCCACTTGCGTAGCACGACGCACGTGCGAGTATCATACTTACGGCCATTGTAAGACACTTTGCCGTGTACTCTTCTGCGTACTTTACCGTGGCACTGTGCGCCATTTAACGTCACACGCGCACCCGATAACGTAGGCGCTTACGCGCGAAAAGTTCCCAGGCGACGCGACCGGCGCTATTGTTAACTGGATCATTTTACTTTTGCGCGAGATACCCTCGACTGCGTTATATAAAACAATATCGGGGCACCATTTTTGCCCGACCGATTTTTGCTCGCTTTAATTACGCCAATTAATTAAACGACCATCCAACATGAGGCGGTTTGAATCACCAGGTGTTATACTTTGATTCTACAAGACGGATGCATAATTTATGCAATTAATGCCGCTGACTACATTGTTCTGACTTTTTATCGGCTTTAATTAATCGTTTGATTAAGTCCTGTAATTGGACGGCGATTCCCACTTTGTTCATTTATCTACCTTATTAATGCCGCGATTATTTGCCAACAGATTTTAGTCAATTACATCGTTTGTGTTTAGATTACAATGAGTGTCGGTGAATAATTTAGTTTTGTGCTTTATTAGCGTATGTTTACTGTTATTTCAATTGTAAAGCAGTAAAGAAATTAGAAAAATGATGTTGCATTTTATTTTATTATTTATGAGACTATATCAGAGGCTTATGTAACATAATTTTTTTTTTGTTATATTCAAAGACATAATTGTTTTTATCTTGCAACTGTTAGTGGTGAACTAATTTATTTGTTGGTGGATCAGAAATACTTGTTTGCCTATTGTTATGGGCAAACCAGATAGAAGGCACTGATAACATTTCTGACAAGTTGACCGAATTGTCAAAAAAGTTTTACTGTCTGTATTATAAAACTGAGACTTCTATAGTGATATAAATAACAATTTCTGAATGCTCAATTTAAATTGAAAAATAATATTCAAGAAGATACCATAATTATGATTACTTTACCTCCCCTGCCCCTTTCGTTATCTTTCAGTTTCTACAGAAACACAATTTTCAATCAACTTTCAATCAATCTATTACCAATGCGCGCACTGAAAAAAAATTACTTGATTCAACCAAACACTTTGGTTGAATTATATTACTGACTATATCTAAATCACCAACACAAGACCATGTTGCTCACAACTGCACTATTATAATCACCAAATAAATTGAATTTGGTAAGTTTATTTTACTGATTTAACAATACTTTTGGTTTTTCAAATAACAGCCATAGAATTTAATTCATCCAACCAAAGATTTTTAATTCAACCAATGATTTTTATCAGTGCATTTCTTATTTACTGATGCAAATTTATCCACAGTAAAACAAAACTCACCCTAAAATTTCAGTTACAAAACACAAAGATCCAAATCCGAAGCACACATAGCCCTGTTTCAACTCGTATTAAAACTCCCTCCAATCAAAACTACCGGAAATCACGGTCCAACCGAGAGAATATTTTGAACTTGATATATATATAACGTCGAAGGGCGCGTGACTTGAAACTTTGACGCGAGCCGAAAGAAAGGTGGAAGAAGCCGGCGCGGGCTGCGCGACTCGACGCGGCTCGGCTCGAAATGAAAAGAACGCACGACGGGAGCACCTGTTCGAGGTGGCTGCCGGAGCGTCAAAGGCTGCGACGACGACGCCGGACCGCCCCCTGACCCAGACACGCGGATACAGTTATCTATCCGGGCCCCTCCGGCTCGCTGCCAGGCATATCCTTGTTGGTCGGCCGACGCCGATGACGCCGCCGCCACTGGTCAGTAACGACGGTCTGGCACATATTATACGTAGCGCGACCCACTAAACCTATTTGTTCCTATTGGTCTAAAAAAAAGGCGGATGTTGCACCAACTCACTAGTGAAACAGAAAACAATCAGTTGACAAACGACGTCTTCCGGTCTAAGAAAGATTTCCTTTAAAAATTATTATTTATTAGTAAAAGAGAGAAAGAGTTCAAGTTAACAGGAGTACTTATAGTTTTAAGCAGATTTTAATAAGAATAGCCGAGATCCGCATTGGAATGTCAAGCACTGTGTTAGCATTTCTCTAATAGAAGACCAACAAAGTGTTAAGTAGTGCGTTGTTTATCACTGTACGTAAAAATAATTCTGAGGAAGATTGTGGCGAAAAGTTGTAGTGGATTCACAATGGTGATGCGTTGAGTGGAAGCTAAATGACGAGTAATTGAGAACGCCTTTAATTGCAAATGGCATAAAGTTGGAGTTAAAACTTATTGAAAAATTAATCACGTAGAATCTTCTACAATGGATTTTCTTTTACTACACTGGAATTTCCACTTAAACGGTTTATGTTGAATGGGCCACTTCTTTATAATATTAAGGTAAGGAGAACAAAAAAAAGTGAGTTTACTGTTGATGCAAACTTTTAAGTAGTAAAAAACTCAGTTTTTAGTCAATCATTTTGTGGTAGTAAATTACATAGTATATTTAGACAACTTCGATAATTACTTTCTACCAGTTAACAAACTACTACTAATTTTGGATTATATTTTTTTCTGTGGAATAGAGAAAACAGAAATAACATCGATGAATTGCTAAGGTACACGTTTATTATTTTATTCAATACAGTTATAGTAACGAGTAGTATCCATAAGCATAACGTAAAGACCGCGCCAAATATTTCATAAATATGTCAGAGCTCTGTATCCAAAAAGACAAAATCACTTAAACTTATTTATATATACATTAGACTGTACTAATTATATTATTTTTGAATCCGGGCTAAAACGCAACTGCATTTTACGAGACAGGATGACGATTAATAGATTATCAAATTAACTTTCAAATCAACATGTATGCACTAAGAATTTCGAAAACTATCAACTAGTCTACTTAAATAAATATATTTAAAACAAATCAAAAAATCAAAGATTCAAACAAATCAAAGAAGTTGTACAGAAGCAATAATTATTAATTAACAATAATAAAAAATAATAACTTTTATAATTATATTTCATTATGCGAACATAGTTTACTTAAGTCAACAAATACTTTTCTATAATAAAGTAAAGTTTTAATTTTGTTTTACATGATTATTACATTCTTTTTCTTAGTGCATCCATAGTCGGTCAGTAAAATTTTTATATGTATTTTTATATTTATATATTTACACATATAAAGTATAACAAATGAATTAATACTCTATGATTTCTAATAATCATCCGGGAATGATAAAGAAGTCAGCAGGCAAATTTTCAACAGACTGATTTTAAATTCCAATATCTATCAGAGGACAAACAACAATGAAGATGACGCGAAATTCAGATAGTTAATATATTTGCCTTGTCTTTACTTTCGTTTGTTCCTGATTAAACATTGTCATTTTCGAATTTTCTATTGGAGAACTGACTGCTATCTTCTGAGCGTATATCCGGGAATGAAAAGTATCAGTCATTATTCTGATAATTATGAGTATGAAATATTTTCTGTAATAAAATCTTAATCATAACATTTACCTAAACGCAAAACGATTGTGTCTCATTTTAATTGGTCACACATTGTTGGATAACCATCAAATTATTATAGATTATGATTTTTCTTTTAAATTGGAGAGCCATGAATGTCTTATCTTTTTCGTTCGTTTGAACCACTGCGTTGCGAGCGAGATCTGCGACCACGACTGCTGCTTCGTGAACGTCGGGATCTGTGAAAATGAAATATATTAATTAATTGGAACATTATCTTTGGCGAACAGCTGTAAACAATCAAACTCACATTTTTCTTTCCAGATTTTATTTTCTTTTCCCTTAATTATACTTTTTTACAGATACATTTTGAAAAATTATAAATTTGCAAAATTAACAATGAGTTAATGAAAGTGAAATAACATCCTACAATTAAGGTTGATTGCGATACTCAAACATTCCTCTTGATAGTAATTTGAGTAACCATCAATCCATTAAATTAACAGAGGTCTTACCGATTTGGTGACAAAATCTTCTTAACCTTTTGGTTGCCTCACCCTGGACGTATGTATTTTTCAATTTTTAGTATAATTTTTGACATGTACAAACTATTAAGGAATTTAGATGTTAAGAATCTCATAACCATCTTACTGTCGGCTTAACTTAATGTATTCATAATTAACTGATAAAGACTTCAATTTAGTTTACTCTATAATATGGATAATATGCATGATTTATCTAACTACTATGATTTTGATTATCTATTATATATAATTAATAATAAAAAAAATATTGAAAACAAAAATAGACACATTAACATACTTTACGAACCATTATTTGAGGTCAATCAATGAACTTATAAACTGTTACAGCAATGTTTTTAAATAATAAATTTTATGATTATGCTTGTGAAATAGTTAAAAGAAAAACATAGTAACTTACGCGGAAAACTTCTATTAAGTCGCCGTTGCTCAAATGTTTAAATGTTGAATCAAGCAATGCAAAGTGGTCATTTAGTTAAAATATTCGATTGATTAGTGTCAAATCTTTTTTTTTTTTTTTTTTTTTTGAAAAGTTCTTTGTTCAAAATTTCTTTTGAGCATAAAGTAGTATTAATACTACTTTCTGTTTAATACAGCTGTTTATTATTTTTATTTCAGTCAACATATATTTATCATTTAAATATCTTTTACAAGTACTCATTTTTCATAAATATCAATTTCATCATCATTTCATTAACATTTTTTAATTGTATGTATAACAAATTTTAATCAAGTAAGGTGGTTAATGTTAATTAAAGTATAATTGTACATCTAGAGTAGACAAAAACTGTTTTTACACTAAAAAATCTATTGACAAAATAACCTTATGCCAGAGCAAATTAATTAAATTCATATATATGTGTATTATTATACCTACTTATGATATATTCATGAAGTATTCAATAAATTATTTATCATTTTACAAATTTCCAACGCAAATGCATAAAGCACTCACATTTTCTCTAGTTATATAAAGAAAAACAAAACGTAAAAAATCAATAGCTATCTCTTATTTCGAAGCCAATTGCATAATGTATTTAAAAACAAAGAAAGGTAAAAACGCACTGCATATGAAGCATGAAACAGAATACACTTTAAAAGCATACATATTAAACATTATTCAGACTTATGATCCAATGTTAAATCTGCTGAAAATACTACCCTTTAAGAAATAATTTATGAATGTAGATGTAAATTGTTCAAATTAAACAAACTCCTATGGTTGAATGAAATTCGACTCATCTATTAAAGAACATTTCAGTACACTGATGTAAATATTTATAGCAGATGATACAGTACTTCCTGCCTTCAAGGTTCTGTCATGTGTCATTTTGTCAAAACATCGTCAAGTTTGCTTCACCCAAACAAGCTTTTACTGATCAACCAAGTATACAAACAAATGGGAAATTTTGGATCAAGAAGAAAGTACATACCTCTTGCCTCGGCTCCGGCTGCGTGATCTGGACCTCCTTCTGTCGCGGTCCCTGCGATCTCGGTCCCTGTCGCGATCGCGATCGCGTTCCCGATCTCTATCCCTGTACCCATCTCTGTAGCGACGATCGCGATCGCGGTCGCGGTCGCGGTCGCGGTCGCGGTCGCGGTCGCGGTCGCGGTCACGGTCCCGGTCACGATCGCGATCACGCTCGCGATCATGCTCGCGGTCGCGGTCCCGATCACGGTCGCGCTGCCGGTCGCGTTCCATCAACGATTCGCGCTTCTCCTTGCGCCGCTCTTCAACCGTTTTCTCAAGGTCGGCGAGTTTCTCGCGGATCTTGATAAAGCCAAGGTGGAGCTTGCCGCCAAAGTGATCCGCCAGGCGGCGGTCGTTGTCATGGATGCCAAGGTAAGCACTACAAACCTCGCAAACGCGAAGCTTTTGCTGCTGGTAACTCGACGCGGGCATACTGTTGCGATACTCCTGTTCGGCCTCGTTCTTCTTCTTGCGCAACTCATCGATCTCGCCCATCAACTTCATCGACTCCTCAACGAAGCCCTCTTCGCCAAGCTGCTCAGCCTTGGCCAGTTTCTTACCGATCTCCTCGGCGAGTACATGCACGCTGTTGGCCTTAGCCGCCACCTCCGCGCTCAGCTCTTCTTGCGTCTCGGCAAGACGTTGCTTCGCTTGCTCAGTCCTACGGTCGCAGTCTGCAATGAAGTTTTGCAGGTGTTCCATTGCCTGAAGAAACGAAATTATCATTACAAAAGTGCAAGTTTCATTTTTTTTTTCTTTTCAGTAAACTGAAAATTTATTAACAGTTCTTACTAAGTTAGTAAATCAGGTACTTACATCAATGTCGTAAAAGTGGTCCTTCTTCTTCTGCGCGGCCTCAAAGTCAGCCCGTAGGGCCAAGTCGTGAATCTGGGGGCATTCTCCCAGGTCCATGCGCTGCGATTCATAAACCAAAAAGAAATTAATACACACTTACAACTGTACTCGTTTAATCGCGTCTATGCAACAGTGCCCGCCCAATAGTCAAAAGAACGATCAGAACATAAGATAATGAGAAGTGACGATCTGAAGGTTGGTGACGTCTTGCGACGACACTGGGCACCGAGTGCACCCCAATTATAGGTACATATACAGAGAAAACCCCGTGTACCCATCCCGAAACGTTAACAATTATGTATTAACGTATTTGAGAGCATCCTACGTCACTTAACGTGAAAGTATCTAAGGTACTTGAATAGTTGAGACTTACAAAAAGAATGCTTCTTCGCGTTGGTAACTCTTCCCATACGCGCCAAATAATACGAGCATACACGTCGGTTGTTCTGCGATCGGGTAGAAAACACGCAATGCCACCTAAACGAACTTTTCAATTGTCTGCTCATTACACTCTGCTTGTAATTGCTGATTGCTCTTAACGAATTTATTAACTCTGTTACTTTGACACATTATTATTGGCAGATTAGATAGACACCTTTGCCACACTTTCGGACATTGACATTCGTCAGGAGCCGAGTGGCACGTGGGGCCGAAATAGCAAAATTTATTATGTTTACTTTAAAGATAGATATTGTTGTTGATAAATGACTTACAGAGAGCGGTAACACCTCGTCGCCCTGACACACGACATCGCGATGACAATGATGCTACAAACCAGCACACAGCTTAAATTTACACAGTGTACAATCGCTAACAAATGCCTTACAATCTATGATTTGATAACAGCATTAAAAAACGGCACCCAGACTAATCATAGTACCGGGACCAATTAGTTTAGAAAATCGAGAATTCAATACGTACATCCAATGGCACTGGCATGGCGTGCTTTTGTCTCTCTCTCTCTCTCTCTCTCTCTCTCTCTCTCTCT
>JABFOV010000722.1:0-32890 GCA_022817685.1 Aradophagus sp. ZL-2020
CGAGTTACGAGCATGCAGCTGTGCGTCATAACAACTCTCATGACGGTGAATCTCCCACCACAGCCACGACTGCGGTCAGCTATACCTTAAGCATAGCCTTTTCGACGGCACACCACCTATGATAATAAAGACGTCTCATCTGTTTTTTTATATTTACAGAACGGGCCCCCACCGATTCCCACCTCCTCCATTATCCCGGCGTCGCCAGGGGGCAAAAAGAACACACCACTGTAGTAAACCAAAAGAAAAAAAAAAAAAAAAAAAAAACGATCGTCAATTTTATCATGGCAATTTAATAACTTTTCACACAATTGCATTGTTTCATAAAAACAAAAAACTATT
The DNA here is from genome assembly GCA_022817685.1 of Aradophagus sp. ZL-2020. Classification (NCBI taxonomy): domain Eukaryota; kingdom Metazoa; phylum Arthropoda; class Insecta; order Hymenoptera; family Scelionidae; genus Aradophagus; species Aradophagus sp. ZL-2020. Next base: position 343 of record JABFOV010000722.1, read on the forward strand.
TCTCTCTTCTCACTAGACTAAAATCTGACATTTTATAACAATGAGCACATGAAAAATGCAGCGACAAAAAGTGTTCGCAATTCCGACAAAAAAAGTGCCGAGACAAACGTGTTTTCATAACAAGATCAAATCATTTATTCAGATTGCTGCAGTATTTCAATGACAAAGAACATTAGTCAGTCCATTTTAACAGTCGGAATTTTTCGATTACATTTGTCGTGATATAATAATGCAAAACGAGTCGCAATAAGTCATTTCCATCAACGTCGCCTATTGTATTGGCAATTTCGTAAAAAAAAAATGTAGATTGGAAAAAAGAGCAACAAAAAGGGAACTTGCAAGATGAAAAATGCAAAAAACGCGAAGAGAAAAAAACTCACGCCTGAGTTTCTTCCGGCTTGTTTTCAATTGTCAGTCACGCATCGTCTCTCGTAAAACTTAGGTACCGTAATGTTATGTGCAACCTACGTACCGTATCCTGATTCTTTTTCTCTTTTTTTTTTCTTTTTTTTGTCGCTGATTTTCTTTTCGTGCTTGTGCATTATTATCGTCTTATCAAAACGCGCGAAGTCTCAAATTCATATTTACAAACACGCAAGTAAACATGAATCACGATAAAAATCAATACGCACTATCCGCGACGCGCATCTTCGTCCGTATCAACATAAATACTATCGGATTACGCGTTTCACCGTATTCCATGCATTATTAATGACTGGCGGTCGTAAACTTTCATTTAGTTTAACTTGTAAAACGTAATGCGTTATCAAACGAAACGTAAACCATGCCTTAACCCCGATTTTTTTAAAATCAATAAAGGTTAGGTGAGCTGCACTCGGCGTTCTTTCATTTCGAATCGTGATTTGCCCATCATTTCCTTATTTATTATCGAGTTTAATTTTATATTCCGGTTTCGGTAGTTTTTGAAGTTATGTCGTATTTTTCAAACAAAATTATTGCGAGCACGTACGTACATTCCTCGTATTTTAATTTTGTGCAAAAAATTAATTATTTTATGAACTCAAGGTTCCAGACACATTTATTTTAATGATTAATAAATTGAAATAAATAATAATGAATAAAAGTATATATATTTTGCGAATAGCATGTGCTTAAATTATAATCAATATTTATTTGACAAAAAAATGTATTTTTTTAATACATTTTTTCAAATGTATTAAAAAAATAATCACCCTCCAATACCAATCATCAAATCTTCATTCAAGACGAATCCGCTATTCACGTCGCTCGCAATTTCGCCCAATTTTAATCAACTTGGTGCAATGGCGCACGCGCGTGTGCAATCGCACATAAACAGTTTCTCACATCGGCATGTTCGCTTCGACCGACCAGCTTTTTCCGAACGCGCTCCCGCAATTCAATAAACGAATCGTGGGAAGTCCATTGTGAGATAATCCTCAAGTCGCGGCGTTCGTAACCAGACGAGCGCTTGCGCGTTGCGTTTCCGCCCGGTCAAGAGTCCATCCCCCGAAGGTCCGCTAGACGCCGCCAGGGCCGCACCGGAAACGGACTGCTTTCCTTCAATTTTCTCCTATTTCAAGGGTTAAGTTAGTTTTACTTAATGACGATCGATACAGCGAAAAAAGCGAATTGCTCTTTCAGCAGAAAATTTTCCGCTGCTGCAGCGAGAGAAATCAAACACGACAATTTATTAATGTAACGTCGATAAAACATTGCTATGTTTCGTGAAACCTTGGACTTTTTGCCGAAAAATGAAAACAATTGCTGTAAAATTAACACAATTCGTACGGAAACTTTTAGATTTATCGTAAAACAGAAATTTAATGTAAATGTAATATGAATATTTTTTTTTTGTTTTGCAATTTTTATAATGATGAAATAAATCTATAAAATCATTTTATATTAAATCAGATATGATATAAAATCAGTACTCTGTTGATAGATTTTATCAAATTTGGTTGCGTTGGTTGTTTTGATCGCGCCAACATTGTGACAACTTCTTTCCTCCAATGCTTGACGATATTAAACGAAATAAAATCTGCAATTTTTTTTTATGTTTCCTGCTGAAAGTTACATAGCACTTTTCGATTAGAAATTCTCATTGTAACTCGAAGTTTCTCAACGCACAAGAACAATCTGGGTTAGAAAAACGGCAAAACCATTGACGCGGAGGTACGAAAAGTGATAAAAAGGTGCGTAAAACTGACGAAACGTCCACCTCGCGTGGGGAAAAAAAGTGTAACGTCAATTCTGTCTGTTGAATTTCGGGTCAGACGTTAAAATCCATGAAAGGTTAGATTTGCGTTTTTCCGTCAGCCTTGTCTTTCTTTTATTGTGCCGCTTGCAATTAGTTTAGTCAAGGTCAGTGGATCCGCTTCCTGCTGCACGCCGTTTATGAATGAGATAAAGATTATTTCAATAATCTCCGCAACAATGCCGTACCAGTGGAAGTATCCGATCGGAAAAACGTTTTTCTTCGCGAAATAATTAGCGAGTATGCATGTGCGAAATTCAATATGAAAAAAAAGAAGCAGTCAAGCACTTAACCAGCAGTTTGGTCTAAAAGGTGTACAAGTAGTTAGCTATCTTTATGCTCTGAGATTTTTTCTAATTTGAGACTTACTTTTTTCACTTTGTTTCATCTCCCTGATACATAATTTTTTATACAAAATAAATGGAAAATTTCGATTTCCATTTTAAAAAGAAAAAAAAATCAAAGTAAATTTTGGAAACATTCCTCCTAATGCTTGTTATTTAAGATCTATACAATTAATAATTTTAACACTGATATTGAGGCGAAGTGCTATTTTAAGAGGATTTATTAATTTTATCGAAGATAAGAACGAGTACGAATTTTGATTATTTGAATTTCCCGCTTTACGATATTTCTTTGATACCTTCGCTTAACGTGATATTACCACGATACTAAATATTTTGAACGCATAAAATTAATAATAGTTACAATAACAATGATGATTCAAGGTAAATTTAGTCATATTGCGCATATGTAATAGCAATTAAATTAAATCACGAGTTTAATTTATAGTTTACTCAAGCAGACGCGTAAGGGGACATTACAGGTAACACAGCCATTAACCGCGATTATCTTGGCACTCTGTCGAAATTTACGATTGTTGTAAATAATCGCGTTACATTTGTTCGGCCAACGCGCTTTATTTGAAATTAATGAATCGGCTCGAAACCAGCCGCGCTCGGCCTGTCAATTGCCAATGGCAATTTTAGTGCCAGCAATTTGCAGCCATTTGTCAAGGTTATTGTTTTTCGAACGTGTTAGAAGAACGCTAGTCAGGTTGCAACAATGTGCTAATGAAGAACGTTGCACACAGAGATGTAACATTGAAAGACGCAAATTTTCCGCGAGCGCTGCACTAAATGTCAACATTCAAATTTACCGCCAAAACAGGCGGCATGTTTAACTCGCTGTAATTTATTATTCATTTTATTGAACGTATTATAAAACAACGACAACTATTTCGAAAAATTGAAAAAAAAAAAAGTTCAATTTTGTATATCAAAAATGAAAGGACAGTTTCCGGATAAGAATAATATTAATGGCGGGAAATTTGAAAAATATAAACAATAGAGATAAAAGTGTTTTAGATTATTTAAGTCCATATCAATTAATGAAACATTTCAAAAATTTGATATCAATTGTAACATTGCAAAATGAACGAAGGGATTTTAAAAAAAATGATTAAGAGCAAAAAATTTAAATTACAACAACGCATACCATAATAATAACCGACAAGACAGTGATAAAGAAATTTTTTTTCTCTTAACTCCATGAAATGGAAATTTCAAGTCTTTTTCATTGCGGGGAATTTGAAAATTACATAATTATTTTGTAGTATTGCAATGAAATAAAACTCTCTTTCTTCGGCAAAAAAAGAACTTATCTTTCCGGCCTTTTGTTACAACTCGTCGTTTAAATGTTACGTTAGAAAAAAAAAATAAAAAAGTGACATCTTGAAAAAGAAAATGGTTTGCCGATATAAATACAAGTAAATAAATCGCAAAGCAGCTCGAAGTATGACAATCTCGCGTTGCACTTCGTACGCGTGTGTACGGAATCGCTTATACATATGCATGAGCGCGCACACACACAATCACACACACAGAAACATAGCCGTGTTCGTTTTGTATGTCGGTGCGTGCATTGCATGCGTAACGCGTGACGCGCATCGCTCGCAGCACGGGAATAGAAACGCAAACGCCGAGCGCGCGTACTGACCAACAAAAGTCAGCGGCGTCTCCGCGCAACGGATCCTTTGATCGTCGTCGTCCTCGCGATAAAAGCCTCGCGAAAGTCCAAGTCAAACTATATCAGTCGTCGCCAAGTCGCCGGCCACTTCCAATTGCTCGTCGCGAAAAGCAATTTGCACGGCCAAATTTACGAGACGCGCGTCACGGGAGGAAATTCGAACGTCAATCTTTCTTTCGTTTCGTGATTTCTAGTACTGTTCGCTATTGGAATATTTTTTCAATACAGTCATGCTGATTTGTTCATTACTTTACAGTACTATTTACTCTTTTATTTATTCATTGAACTTTATTTATTTATCTCAAACTTTTACTTTAGTTAATTAATATTGCAAAGTAGAAGGAATTTAGTATTTTAAAATCAATTAATATTTTTTGACAGATTTTTATTTAGCAATTTTTGGGCTTCAAACTCGTTGGAAAAAAAAGAAAGAAAAGCCTTACGAATTTCTTAGTTATTGGATATTCAAATTTGATGATTTGATATGTCGAAGATTTCAATATTTTAGTTAAAATCAATTGAACGAATTCAAGTTTTCAATACAACTTTTCCTTTTTTTTTGCTTTGCTTTTTTATAAACAAACTGCGTGAGAAGGACATGGCCTGATGAAAATGCCATAATTACGTTTACGTAAATTTGCGTAGATTGTTTCTTGTTTACAACTTGACGGCAAAATTCACAACTTCTGCGTCGGCTTTACGTGAAACAGCCGACAAAGTGGGGGAAGGAAGGAGAACCAGGCGGGGTGGGAGGCAAAGAGGCAGGAGGAGCTCTTTTATTACGTAATTAACGACGAGTGACAGTCGCTCTTGAGAAATGCTTGTTTCACGACATCGTGGCGTTCGAACGTTCGCATTTGTCGATGAGAAAAAAAAAAAATGCTAAAAAGACCGAAAATAACAAGTAGCAAACTCAGTTGAATTCGACGTAAAATCTTTGGGAAAATGCACGACCTAATTGATTGTTCATGTCGACACTTGCTTACTGCTTTCTGCACGTTTTTTTATATTTTTCAATTGTTTCTTTTATTTACCCGACAAAGGATTCTAATATAAAAGATTACAAGTATAATTGTTGTATTAAAAGTTTAATTACAACATCTTATTACTTTTTTTCTATAAAAAATTTAACTTACACCATTATAAATTATTGTTGTATTATTATTATTACATTATGTAGTTATAGATTATCTACGTGCACTTTTTTATAATGAAATATTATTTAACTGTTTTGTAATATATATTAGTTTTTATGCTTTCGTCAAGTTATTTTTTCACTTTACACTCAACGAGGCCAATTTTAATTGCGGTATAAAGTTTTGAAATTAAAATGCTCACATTATTGAAATTCTCGCTGACGCACGTTTGAACTTTTTTGACCTTTGATCGAAGTTAAAAATAAATGTGAGAAAGGGTTGATTCGTGAAAACGGCCTTGTCCTCGCGAATCGAGACCTTCGACCTGTTGGTTTTCTTGCGTGAAGGGCCAGCGCGACTCGGCACAATGGCGCGACCCAATTTTGTCGAGTCGAATTTCGCGGCGACGTTGCCTCGTTGACGAATCAATAATACGCGGAGCTTCCGCATCTCCTCCACGTTCCGATCGACGAAACGATCGTCCCATCCAGTTGACCGAATTCGCCGAATGTTTCAAGTTCGCGCCAAAAATATTCGGCACAATTTCATGCGTTAAATGTCAATTAAGCGGCGCTGAAAATATATGATACGAAATTTCTTTTTTTCTCTTGTTTTTTATAAATAACATTTTTTTATTTTAATCCTCTAACACTGGTAAGTCAGTCGAGTTTTTTGCAGTCGAGTTTTTGTTCACGGAGAAAAATATACAATGAAATTTTTACTCTAAATTTGAGGACACGTGTTTTATATGACAGAATATATATATTCTAAAAATATTAAAAAGTTGTACAAAAATATATCTATCTCCCACAATTTTTAACTTTTTAAATTTTATTGAGTAGTTTGTCCCAATTTGGATTATTTTTTATATTCCTTTTTTCAAGAAAAATTCAACATATATTTAAAAAAAAAATTGAAAACATTAAATTAAAACTTATTCCATTAATGAAGCACGCTACCGAAACTCTGGCACGGAATTCGACAAAAGTAATCGCTCCGTTTCTCGGACCGAAAGTAGTAATTAAAATGTGAAATTAAATAAGCCCGCGCGGCTCGATTAAAACGCAAGGCTTGGATTCCGGGCGGCTGAAATTCTGGTCCACTGAAATTGAAGACCTGCTCGATTAACGGCGTAAATAATAATTAACGCCGACTAAATCAACGCTCCGGAAGCGCAGTCAAATGGTCAATTCATTTATGCGGATCTTTTTCTTTTCCACCGCGGAAACCATCGGCAGCCAACCGGTTTCAATTATCGCAAAAACTTTTCAGTATTCGAGCCTCGTGTCGGATGACTTCCTTTTTTTCCCCGCTGTTTTCGTTTATTTTTGTTAATTTGCCGATTTGTGTCAACAGACCGATAGCACGATTGCATTTTTGAATGCAAACACTTAATTACCATTCGAAAATATCGTAATGAAAACGATAATTATTGTCGAGAATTAATTTCTTTCAAATAATTAATTATGACATGCGTTAAAAAATGATTACAAACTGAATCCACTTACAACAAATAAATTTCTTTTATCAAAAGGTCTTATCTGTTTGAAGCGAATAAGATACGCGCTCATGATCAATTAATTTTATTGATGTAATTTTTTATTTCGACGATCACTTTTATCGCAAAGGAACCTTTGGCGCCAATTTCAAAATCGATCAACAATCCCCTTCTTACAAACAGCACGTTTATTACCGTATTCAACAGCCAAATATGAAATTCCTCGCGCGTAACATTTTGCAAGTAACTTTGTCGGAAAAAGTGAGTTGGTTATGAGAAGAAGGGGTGGGGGGTAAGGGCGGTCGCCGAGTGTTCCGCGTGCGTAATGCGAAACGTACTGGCGGATCTGCGCTTTAACTGCGAGTCGCATGGAACACGCGTAACGCACTTAAGCGGGTTAAATAGGTTAATATGCACATCCGTATCGTGGATTATGCTACCGATGCAGCAGGTTCCAATTACGTTGATCGGCGCACGGCCGCCGTGTGTTTCCCTCCTACGTGGGCACCGGCGCATGCGCGTGCACGTATCAGTGCGCCCCATTGCCATACCGAGAGCATGCTTTTATATCGAAATTGTGTACACAAGTTGAATTCTACTTTGATTTCGTTCGCCGTTTAAGCCCGCTTAATTAACACATGGGATCCGATCTCTGATGCAGTATAATAATGTTTGTCTTCCGATTGCGTTTGCCCGTACGAACGAATTTGCGCTAAAATTTGGGTTATGTTTAATCAAGATCACATTCAGCGCGCAAGTTATCAAACAACTTTTCAGTCAAGGATAATCAATGCAATAACGTTCTGACCTTTGGCAATTTATTTTCATTGCATATAAAAATGTTCAATCTTTCGTAATAAAGCAGCAATATTTTTATACTTTTTTAAACATTTAATCTAATTATTTCACGGGTATTAACGTTATACTACTTTGCAGTGTAGAAAAAAAAATACATCATCGTTAAAAAATGTACATGACAGAAAATAATAACAATTCGTAAAAGCCGTGTCAAAGATAAAGAACTCGTCCGAACAAAGCCGATAAGATTTGTAGGGATTCGTAAACGACTTGCGATTTTCACCTTTGTTTAAAGACCACGGCTAAGCGACAATGTAAGTAGTCCGCGGTGACTAATGTTTTCTTCGTGATCGCGAGCGCGGTCTCCTAACACTTTCACCGGGGACATCGGGTGCGATCTCTTCGATTTGTTCGACGCGTCTTGAGATTGGCATCGATTTCAACTCGCATTATCAGTTGCCCGCGGCGCTCACGCACGCAGTGAAACCGTTCGCTTTTCTATACCTTTTTCTCCCTCTCTCCACCCTTTTTAATTCCATTTTATTTAATTTTATTTACTCATTCTTCTGACTCGTGCAACAGTACATTGTAACATGAGTCCAATGTACATAAATTTATAATAAACGATGATATCACATTGTTAACGAAATGATGTCAACATTTAATTAGCTGATTTGCACGCATAAATTGTTGGGTAAAATTATCATTGTGACTTTGCAGAACAGTACTTGAGTATTGTAAATTCGAGAAACAGAAATGATGTTTCATTTTTGTAAGATCCTCTTTTTCTCTAAGGGTGTGCATTTGAATAACAGAATAAATAATTTTGACCGAAACGAAGGTGATGACTGTAAAAGAAAAATTCTTTAAGTGACTCCTTGGAAGAAATTTAGAAATTCGTTCGAGTTTTTCGTCTTAAAAAATGTCTAATTGTGAGACATCGTAAATGTTTTCTTTCGACACTGATTTAAATTGCGTTTAATGTTTCAAATTTTTTAACAAAGAAAAACCAAATTTTGTTTCACCAAATTTTGGTTTCTTTTCTTCGACTGTTTTTGTAATATTCATAAAAGCATATCATTAAATTAGATATTGTTTTCCGATTTACATTGACTCATCCGACTTTAACCGCAAATTGTGTAATTAATGAAGCAACGTAATTTACGTTGCGATAATTGTACGGATTACATTGATGTTTCATAAAGTCCACGTATCTGGTGTTGAAAAGTCCGGGGCGAAATGAAACTTACGATTCATGTTGCGATTGATCATAATTTATGGAAAGAAAAAAAAAAAGTTTCTTTTTCGCTCTCGATTTTGATAATGCGCATCGATTCGTAAAACGCGTCTTTAAATAACACGCTTGTAAAATGAAAACAAAATTTCACGCGTCAATCAAACGGCATGTAATGCCAATTGCACGATAAATGGGAATTCGATTTAATGAATCACAGCGAAATTTCTTAGCATCTTCATTTTCTTTTTCTGCTTTGTTCATCATTTTCGCATTTTTCGTTGCATGAAAATACAATGTCACGGTTGTTTATAAACGGGCCGAGAAAGATTGGCAAAACAAACGGACGCGTTTCGTTCGATTAATGCCAACCTCGGACGTTTATATTATATAAACAGCCGTTTAAAAGTTGTTGCATTGTACATAATTAGCCCGTCGCAAATATTTCCTCATTTTGCGTTACGAAAATAAATTCGTTATATCCGGTACAACAATGTTTTTGACTTGCGATAAAAAAATGGAATAACCGGAATTCGTCATTTGTAAAAGTTTGTAAATTTTTATCAAGATGTAAATTTTTCTCAAATCACATCTATATTATTATATTTTTATTTCACAACCAGTGCGAAATCCGTTCAATAATGTTTCAAGTGAAAAATATCAATCTTTCTTTATTCACTGAATATATCATAATAATCTCTCGACAAAATTTCACTTTGATCCACTCATTAGGGATCGTTACAAAACAAAATTGTTATACAACGAATATTATAATTGTTTACCTAAAACATCATGATCATTAACTTGAAATTAAAAGCAAAACTACCGACATCGACACAACGATTAAGCTACAGTGTCATTAACCGGGATTTTCACTGATCTGGTACCAAGTCCGCGACTTTTGCAGAATAGACGAGGGGGAAAAAAAATCTGGTCGGCGGATAAAAAGACCGAAGATTCGGTCGAACGCATGAGCGCTTCGCTGGCCATTCTTTCGAAACGCCGTGGGTTTTGCTGGGAATCCTATTTTCTATTCGCTTCTTCCTTCGTTGGCCCCTTTCGTTTTTCCTCTGCCGCTTTTTCCCTCTCCGTCGCTCACTTTCACCATTTTTTTTCCTCTCCCGCAGCCATTGTGATGACCGGCTCGATCGAAACACCGCGCGACGTCAATCAATCACGCCGCCGGTAGCGCCGCGTGCGTGAAGAGAGATACGATTCCCGCGAAGTGCAGTGTCACTGTACACGAGCGGATTTCGACACTATTAATTACGTTTATTGACGTTCTTTTCCCCCTGACCGACACGACTCGTGAGATTTACGACCAGGTATTCGGACGTTTCTTCACGTGCCGGATGTGATTTTTTTTCTTTTTTTTTTTTTTTTTTTCGGGGGATCTTGCAATCGTTGATTTTGATTAACCGTCCAATACGTTTGTGCTAATTGAAAAAAATTGCTCGGTATTGTCGTTCTATGATTTGAATGAAACATCATTCGTCGTCGATTTTGAGTAAAATTGTAGGGGTGCTAATGATGGAAGTATATTCAAGTTCGTATCAATTTGTGCATTGAAAAGATGAATGATTTACTTGCTTGAATGAAAACTAAAATTAATATACCTCTTTATTTGCAAATTTATTTGCAAAAAAATTATATTTACAACTGAACTACTACATGTGATTTCATTTCTGACTGACACTTACAGTCGGAAAAAAATAAAGCAGTAAAACTGATGTAATAAAGTTGACAACAGTCGTAGAGCAATCTCCTACAGTTAATATAAAATTATTAAAGTTTACTTCGATTGTGATAATTTTACTACAACTTAAGAAATCATTTTATCAGTGTATTAATTTTTCCATTAAATTATTAACTTGTAATTAAAGTGCATGTATTTATACACGCCTAAAATGTGAATTTTTTACTTTTCCCACTATTCCAGCAAGTATCTTTTTCTTTGACTTTTATTTTGTCGACTTTTTTGCCCCGTCTTTTCGCGAACAGTCAGCGGCACGAGTTCTTCTCGAGCGGCGATTTCTCGAGACCGCGAACTCTGGTATCTCGGGCCAATCTGCGGCACGACACCAGCGACGACACGAAGGTGGCTCGATATCCTTGACATGGCCGCGGCTCGTGATTTGTCATGCACGGAGATTTGCTCGGCCGCCAACTGAACTGCTTCTTGCCTAGTAACATTGAATACCCTTTTTAAGTCCTCTCGTTACGTCAGCCCTGCAAAAACATTTCGCTCAATTTTTATCCAGTCGAGATATCTTGCGTATAAAATACTTGCCGAAGAAAAAAAAATTTAAGAGAAAAATAATCAAATTCCATTTTTCGGACATTTACTATTTAAAGACGTTGCCATTTTTACGATAAGAAACAACATTTCTTGAAAATATAAAAAACAGTTTACAGCATTGTAAGAGACAAATAATTTTGATTTTTGTTTTAAAATCGTTGACCTCAATTTGTTTAAATTTATAGTCTTCAAAATAAAACATAATTCACCAACAACATAAATTGGAGCTTGATTTATCACAAATCAATACAAACAAAAATACATATAATTTTATTACCGAATGAAAATTGAGTAGCTGATGTTTTACTCTTCTCGTAAGTAAATAATTTCTAAACATCAGCACTGTTTTACTAAGCTAAATTCCAACGACAAGTTATGAACCTGTTTAACAAAAGCGTGATATTTCGCAAACAAAATCGCTTGATTGTCGCAATCGTTTCGACGTTTTGTTGCCGCGAATGATTTATTCGCGAAGTCGGCAGCAAATGGAAGCCGGACTGGTAATGGAGTCAAAATTACTTTGCGGAACCGAGAAACGGACGGCACTAGCCGTACTTTAGAAATCAAGTCCGGCGTCCGATCTGAAGACGAATGTCGGCGCTATTAGCGCGGGCATTTTTCACCGCGCGGACATATGTTTGAGAAATGTTTGTTACCAGCGCAGGTACGTGTAACGAGTCACGACAGATGCTCGCCCAAGACGCTGCATCCCGGTAATTCGCGGTCCCGCTACCAACGCCGATTCTTCTTTCTTGTTCTACATAACTCGTTTTCCGTTGAGACTATGAAACGATACACTTTTTTTCCCCCTATACTTAATCGTTGCGAAACGCCAATATAACAAACGTAAATACATTGAAAAAATTACAATTCAACGACGTATTTATAAAGAAAAAATAGGTTATCAGATTTTGCACACTTTCGCGAAAAATTAATTGTTTTATTTAATACAGAAATTTTTTTATTTGTGTATATTACGAATTTTTATTTTGAAAATGAGAAATTGAAATATAAATTTTTATGACAGATGATGTATATCAACATTTTGATGAAAAAGTATAATAATATATTTAATTACAATTATCATGATAATTAAACGAAATTATTTTAAGCTGTATTATTTATCCGCTTACTTTTTTTTGAATTAGAAAAATTAAAAGTTAATCTTACATTTTTGCCATTGTGAAATTTTGAAAATCATAAATATATATCGAACTTACGCATTTACCCACAATGTAATGGCAACGCAACATTCACATTGACCCCACCTCAAAGCTAGAAATGCAATAAAAAAAACCCTCTTTTTGCGAAAAAAAAATCTAGAAAGTAATTGTCAATTTTGAATATAAAACTAAGAAGAATCTGTAATTAAATCGCCGGCGTTGAATTTCACACATCAATATTTCTCCTTCATTAAATGCAATACGGAGAAAGTGAATTTTTTTTCTTCTTTCACCTTTTTTATGATAAGAAATGTAAATGACAACTTGGCATTACATTTGTTGTATACGATGTTTGCAAAAGAACAGCGGGAGCAGAAACGCTTTACTGCAATTAGCGAAAAATCGTAATTACGGCTGAAATGTGGCTTTTTGTCGATGCAATTAATTACTCAAACAACTTTGACAAAGAAGATTATGTAATTAACAATACAAACGAAATCACGCTGTTTTATTGCAATGTTTTGAACATTTTTTTCGTAATTTTTCGCTAAATATATTTAGTGTGATGAGAATCTTTTTGGCGAAAAAGTTAAAAGAATGGAAAATGCAGAGAAAAAACGATTACATGTTATAAAACTTGAATTAATTACGATTCTCGATTTCGACATTTTTTCCGAGGACTAATTATTTTACGGACATAAAAATTAAATTTACATCATCAAAATAACCCTAATAAGCCTGGCGAAAAATGTTCATTTACCGTCACCTATTAATGAAATAAGTAACACATTATATTTATGGCAGAAATTAGTGAATTAAATAATTACAAGGCGATTAAACGAAACTAATTAAGTGAACAACAATTTATTCAGTAAGTACTAATTAAATAAGTGACATTTGGTTGGCGAAAAAATTAGACAAAAGAATTGAACGAAGATGAGTTACATAAAAAACACGCAACGAAAACCGCCCACAGCTTTCTCGCATTCGCAGATTTTCTCCCGCTGAAAAGCCGAGGATTTATGCGCGCGAGGTTTACAGCGCTGAATCAATTAATTAATTGAGTCGCCGGCCCCTCAAGCCGTCGACGTCTTCAGGAGCCGCGGCAAAACTTCATTATTCAATCGCTATCAGGCAATCGCCGAATTGCGGGCATTTTTCATCTGTCGTTAAAAAAATTAAATGAATAAATAAACGGGACACTTGCGCCCGTGCTTTTGCAACAAGCCGCTAATGATTTTGATTTTATTTGTTTCAGGATTCATAAATCGCAATGTCAACATGTTACAGTCACTTTCGCAATTACACGGTGAGTTAACGGTTTTTTATTGCCGATCGTCCGTTAATTATGACGTCGCATTTGACGATCGTTAATTCGTGATTTAGAGCCACGTTCGTATTACGACGATAGTGACGAACATTTTTTACACACCCCTCCTTTTTTCTTATTCTCGCAGCAAATGCGACGTCCGATAATTAACGGCTCAAATTGGCTAATATTAATGTCGCTGGGGAAATTGTTTGCTTTGCGAATTGATAAACCTACAAAGTGTTTTACCGTTTTCATGAAATAGTCGTGAATTTGGTAAGAAAATCACTGAGGCTGTGTTTAAAATAACAAATTTTGAAATCTAGTTACACGTTTTCAAATTATATCTAGTTACTTTCCAACAAAGTCCCCAGCGACATTCTCTCTCTATGACCTTCAACACTGCACTCAACATCTAACCAAACTCAAGTTTTTAATGCCAAAAATGAGTACTATAAAAACATTTTTTTAGTAAAAAAATGTACGAGCTTCTTCGTTCGATATAACGAAGAATCGGAGAGAAAAAGACAGTACAATACGTAAGTCCGTCGATGACGCAACGTCGAACTTGGCGGCAGAAAAATTCCGCCCTGGTCGTTGAAAGTGACGCGAACACGTCGCCGCGTCAGCGTTATTCCGTCGACTTTAGCCTCGGATCCGGGCGCGCTCCTGAGGACGCGAATAATGCTGACGTTTGGTGGGGGAAAGGTGCACCGGAAACGACGCCCTGGACTCGTCATATCGTGTAACCCGTACGCCCTCTATGTTGTACAGGGGGCGCTCGATTTCACGTGTCAATAGCTTTCGAAACCTTTGCTCTCTTTTTTCTTTTCTTCAGCTTTTCTTTCGCTTTTCTTGTCATTTTTCCATCCCTTCCACTTTTTTCAACTCTTTTAATTCTCGTTTTTTTCATTCCCTTTCGTTCCTTATCCTTTGTCTATTTTTGCTTTTATTTTTTTCCTCTTTTCTACACGCTTCTCGCAAGGTTTTCCCACCCATCGATTTTTTTCGTTCCAGCCGCCGGTCAATATTGGCAGACAACGCCGTGTTTAATCTTGATCTTAGTTAATCGGTGCAAACGAGGTTGCACGCAGTCGCTAACGATTTTCTGCACAGGTCTTTGGCCCCGACCATAAACGGATCGAGGGAATCGCACACTCGTAAATCATATTACGTAGTCGTTAAAATTGGCCCGAGCGCGGCAGGTCCGTGCGCTCTTAGCAAACGGCCGATCGCGATCGGCACGTTGCGGCAATCGCGCACCCTTTCCTGGAATTCGCCAACAAAAATTAGTCGGACAGATGTCACTGATAGGATAAAACGTATGTTCGATAAATAACGGCTGTGTGGGAGTATAGCAATGGAATATAGGACAGAGTTATTAGAATATATTGGTAATATATTGACAGTATATTGCTGATATATGAACAGTTTATGATCATTTTATAACGATAATTTTATATTGGAATAAAATTGTTAAACTTACACAATGTTACAAATTTGGTCAAACTATTGAGCTATTGGTGTGAAAAATGTACTCTATTCGAAGTTCGATCAAGGTCAGTTCGTGAAGATGAATTTTAAGCAATGTAATAGTGCAGTAAAACATTTCGGAGTATTTCAAATAGATGTATTACGATCTCTGAAACAAAATAATTTTCACTCCGTAATTTTAACTCCGATATACAAATATCATATTCAATCAAAATTATGTTTTATGATAATAATATAAATTACAAAAATGAAGTATGGTTTGAATTTAATGCTTATCATCAATAATTAGAAGTCAATTGTGATATCTTCAAAATAATACAGTAAAAGTTTTTAAAACCGTGATTCTTCTTCCTTTTCTTCATTACAGTGTAACGTAGATTATATTAATTTTAAAAATCGCTTCAACCGTTCAACAATCATCACCGGCAACGTCGAGCTGCAATAATGAATGTCAAATTCATTATCACAACTTTTACATGCAGTTTTAACGGAAAGAATAAGTCGGTGTGAAATATCGTCATTACAAGCTTTCAATGAAGGCAATATATTTGCCCGGTGACATTTAATCACAAAATCTGGCGAAATTGTCGAAAGAAAGTCAGTGCGGGCCATTGTTCGATAAGAGAAAGGAGACACGTCGGCGGTGGGAATAAAATTTTCGACGTTTGCGAGCATGACACAAATCCCCTGCATAATGCAGGAGCGGACCGCAAATACGATAATCGCGGTTGCGATAACGAAGACCGCGGCGGCGTAAAAACGTTAGACAGTCGCTTCGAGGAACAAAGACTTTCCAAGATCCATCTAAGCCTACGAAGGGCCGCGCTAATTAATGTATTGTTCGCCGACCGCGGTCCGCGTTAAATCTGCATCCGATGAATATGCAATCGCGTCGACGTGTTTTCTGGACATCGGCTTTCATAAACTTTCTGCATTATATACGTCGCTAACCTCGATCGAATTCCCGACCTGGGCTAGGTCAACGGTGTGGGTCACGTGTGACGTTTTGATGGACGCAATTTACCTTTTTTTTCAAACCATACAAAATACAAATTATTCTTGATGGTTGAATTCGAGGACCAGCAGTGTGAGAATTTTAATATTTATTAATTGTAATTCTACTACTTGTGCTTTTATAATGATTATTTTGCAATTTTTTATGTATTATTATTATTTATTTCTGATCTATTTCACAATTTAAATCTAAGGGGAAATTTGATATACATTTTCCTTAATTTATTTTGCACTGTATACATTATTGTTAATATTATTATATTCATCAAAAATTTAATTCTCATTTGCGAATTTCATAAATCCTTTTTTATATTGAATAAAAATATGAATTTTAATGGTAGAAATGTCGAATAAAAAAAATGCAAGAAATGTAACGCAATAAAAATAACGTTCCAGTTTGAAATTCTTTTTCTGAAAAAAAAAAAAAATATCAATCGCTATTCAAATAATGTAAGAAATCCCACAACGATTATACAATAACTCAATTAAGTCGCGATTTTTCTTGGCAGAACTTATTTCTATTTCGACCCTGCTCGGCGATTAACACCCGTTACATGGCGACGTGCAATCCAATTTCCAAAAGAAACTTCTCGGCCGTATTTTCCTTGTCCCGCATTTTCAGCATCCTTGGCAGAGTTTCCGATCGGTGGTTTGCGCAACGCCGACGCCGCGCTGCAGGGTCCCTATATTACACGGGAATTCGCACCATCCGCCTTATCGGGACGGCCAGGCAAAAAGCCGCGACAAACCTGTGCATTAAACATTAGCAACTTTGGAATTAATTGCTACGGGGATTGCCGTTGCTAAATCTTTGCTCGCAAAAACACGTTGCGCTCGAATTTCATTGCTCCTTCGAGTCGCACTTTTATGTTTTGCTTTTTGAACAAAAAACTATTTCTCGGAAATCCTTTGAAGGTAAACGTAATAAACGAGTAACAATAACAAAAAACGCAAATGTAACAATAATACTAATAATAGTAATAATAATAATAATAATAACAACAGTAACAATTATTGAACTTAAGTATTGAAGAAGAATGGTTAAAAATGTTGTTGTAAATGTTAAGTTTGTGGAATAAAAAGAAATTGAAAGAATAAGTTAATAATCGAAAGTTGAAACCACTTTTACTATACAATTTCATCAAACTGGATTAAAAAAGTTGTAAAACTGAAACTGCTGGAAAAAAAGGGAAACGAAAGAAGAATGAAAAAAAAAAAAAAAAAAAAAACAGGAAAAAATAGAATTGAAAAAAAAAAAAAAAATAGAAAATTGTAACTGTCGAGAAATTATTCTCTTTTAATTCAGATATTTTCACGACTCCTTTCGATTTAGTTAAAAGGTTACATAATTATTGTTTTATTCATAAACAGATTTAAACAAAAATAGGTGATAAATGTGAAACGTTGCAATGAACAATTTCATTTCTTCACTTTCCTGCAGACTTAAGGAGGGGCACCTGTAAAATTTTAGCTACTATGAGGGAACCATAAAAAATTTTGGTACTTATGTTTTTAATATAACTTTTTATGTAAAAAACGACTACGTAGAGTAAATATTGATTCGATAATTACTTTGATAGGTTAGGAACCGTATTTTCCTCAATTTTTTGAATTTTAGCAAATCCGTACGAGAGAATGTTAAAAATGTTCTTAAAAGTTCATAGAAAAATTTGTATTAAATAATAATGACAATTGTGAGACGAGATACATTTTCAAGATTTTATTTTTTCGTTTTTCGTCCTAAAATCGTACAAAATCGAATTCAATTAATTTTGTATGCTCCATTTTTCACTTATTTAATAAAAAAATATCATTTTTGTTCATTCACATCGATATTATTCAAGAGGGCGTAAATCTATTAGCATTATTATGAAATTAGACTGTTTTAATAAATATCAATACATATATCTTTTGTGTTCATTTTTGTGTTATCTTTTTCTTACATTAACCTTGCCTAATTTTAGACATATTTATTTTTCGATATAAAAGTAGTACAAGTAAAAGCGGTGCTTCCGGCGATTTTTTGAATGATTTTATAATAAATATCTCCCGCTAAGAAAAAGAGTAAAGTGTTTCGTGATCTTGTGGCGAAGCGATGGGAAAAAAATAAAGACGATCAAATTGATTCAGCGGAACTTATAGAAATATCTGACGACAATTGTTCACTGAATGTTTGCTTGAAAGTTTAAGAAGAAAAGTTAAAATTTCTACCACAAGAAGGTGCTCGTATTCAAACCAAACTTGAAGAGTGTAAATATATTCACACTGAAGAGTGTAAATATATTTATTTAGACGTTGCTCAAATGCAACATTTATTGTCAAAGGTAAAGTGTGCGGAATGTGGAGGAAATTCTTTGAAATTTGCATTGACAGATGAGTAGCATGGATTTTCACACAAAATCATTTTGCAATGGGACAATTGTGAATTGAAAGGGTTAGAAGCTACGAAATCTCAAGTTTATTCTTCTAATAGAATTAAAAGAGATGATTCTTTGATAGACCTTCCTTCGATATTAATTTACGCTTAGCTTCTGCCTTTTTATATATGGGCAAAGGACTCGCGCAGAAAAAATCGTGTGGCTCGACGTGTGGATACCCCTATCCACACGTTGAGCTACACGTTTTTTTCTGCGCGGGGATACAACAGCATTGAACAATTTTGCATGATCATGAACATGCACCCATTTTCACAATCATGTTTAGACAGATACATGAAAATTTTGGAAAAATCGGTCGACAAATAGAGAAATAATTTTTAATGAATGCAGATCATTAGTAAAAGATTTGTACTCGGACTTGTCACAAATCAAAGGAATAGACGCAGAAGAAAATATAGAAAATGATACAGAGAACTCAATACAGGAAATTGAAGGAGAGACTAAATGGAGAAACATTAACGTCAGCTATGATGGTTCATGGCCCACTAAGGGTTTCAAGTTTAAACATGAATTTGGCAGCGTTATTGACATTATAAGTGGTTTTGTACTGGATTTTGATGTAGTTTCAAAATATTGTCAAGCTTGCAGTACAGCAATTACTGAATTTGGTGAAAATTCACCGGATTACTATTTTTGGTATCAAAATCATTCGAAGGAATGTGATATAAATCATTCGGGATCATCTGGAAGTATGGAAGTTACCATTGCAGAAAATATTTGGAAACACTCTAAACAACATGAATTCAGATATACGTCAATGATCTCAGATGAGGATTCAAACCTTTTACTCACCTTTTAGAACTGAGAATTTATGAACCCAAGTACGAAATCAAAAAGGAGGAGTGTGTAAATCATGTAGGAAAAAGGTTATAAAATTTAATTTTATTCAATTTTCGCGGCTTATCTCATTTTATCGATGAGAATATTTTACTTACTTTATTTTTTATATATCAAAACTCTATCATGGACTTACGGCTCTGGTCAAAGATGGTAAAACTCGAAAAGTAACTTTGAGTGGTAAGAAGCATGGTCAGTTGAGAGAAGACACAAAAAGAAAGTTGTCAGAATATTATAAAAAGGCTATTTGTCGAATCAAGGGCAACGTTCAAGTAAAAAAACTACATAATCAAATATTTTAGAATTCGAATGTAATAGGTACAAGATTTTTACAATTTATTCTAGGGACTGATAAATGCAATTTATGCTTCTGTTTATCATGCTGCATCGACTGATGAAGTTCCTAAACATGACAAATGTCCGACAGGAACATCTACTTGATGCTTTTATCAGTCAGCACTTGCTGATATGAGTCTTTACTAACGCAATGTATGCGATGTTTGACACAGAATGTCAACGAAAGTTTGCATAGTGTCATTTGGAATCGTTGCCCGAAAGAGGTTTTTGTCTCCAGCGCACGAATAAATCTTGCTGCTTCAGTAGCAATATCAGAGTACAATGTTGGTGTCAAAAGAACCGTGGTAGAGATCATGAAGTATGCAAGACTTTCAGTCGGATAAATAACAATACAGATAGCAGGAAAGATTGATTAGAAGAGACTGCAAGGAGGTGCTGAAAAAGCTACGCAAAAACGCAAAGTTGCTCGTCGTTATAGTGTTATAGAATTGGCTCGAAGTAAAAAAGAGGAGGCATTAACACAGGCAGAAGGAATAATATATGACGGGGGAATGTTTTAAATTTATTCTGTTCTAAGATTGTTACAATTTTGTTGAATTATAAATATGTGTTACAATGCTCGGTTATATATATTATATAGATTTCACTAACTGTAAATTTATTTGTGTGCATTTATTTATATTATGATATGATTTATTTATACTATGATATGATATATATTATGAGAGGAAATGTTATTTTTTACAAAGGAAGTAAAAAAAGAGCATACAAAATTAATTAAGTTTGATTTTATACGATTTTTTGGCGAAAAACGAAAAAAATTAAACCTTTAAAATGTATCTTCTTCCACAATTTTTATTACTTTTTGATGCAAATTTTTCTATGAGCTTTTAAGAATATTTTTAACATTCTCTCGTATGGATTTGCTAAAATTCAAAAAATTGAGGAAAATACGGTTCTTAACGTATCAAAGTAATTATAGAATCAAAATTTACTCTACGTAGTCGTTTTCTACATAAAAAGTTATATTAAAAACATAAGTACCAAAATTTTTTATGGTTCCCTTATAGTAGCTAAAATTGCACAGGTGCCCCCCCCCCCTTAAAAATGTGAACTGTTGTAAAAAGTTTATTAGTAAAAAGAACTTTAAAAAATATGAAAATAACGATTTTTTGTCATATTGTACAGTAGAATGCAATTCGAGAATCTCCACAGCAAATATATAATGTGACTTTGCGCCTCAGAAAGCGAAAAGTACCGTCGAGCTCAAATATCTGCTTCACGCCAACTTAGAAAATGCAAGCCTATATTTTGCACTTAGAGAAAAAATCATTCGTATCATAAATGTAAAAATTATTAACGCGATTTAAGATAACATATTCTTTTTGATCGAATCCTGCTTTTTTTGAAGTAGAGATGAAACCATAACATTATTCCTCAAAAAATAATATTCTTGTAGAGTAGAGTAAAGAAAGAATATTCGCAACGTTAAAAATTTAAGACATTCGAATATGGAAAAATTTAAATTAAATATGGAAATGTATTTTCAAATTTAATTAATTGTTTTGCCACAAATAATTTAAATAATAAATTTGCTAAAAAAGAGAGGTGTTTCACTGTTTCCGATTCAATACTCCAAGTCAATACTCTGGTTCTGTACTGGTAAATAAATGTTAACCATTGCTTCAGTTGTACTATTTATTTTAACATACCAATGGTCCAACGATAATTTTAACATACCAATGGTCATTTTAGCAGGCAGTAGTTGGAGTTCAAATGGCTATCAGCAAACTGTTAACACATCCATAGTATTATTAATCCGAGAGTGGGCGTGTACTCATTCCACTTATTTGTTTATCAACAATAACGCCGCTCGGCAGGGTTCTTAGTAAAGCAGGACAGAAAACCGCCTAATTCCTAAGAAAACAATTAGATTGGACTATTTTCCCCCCTTTTTTCTGGCGACTCTGCCGCTTGATTATCTTTGTTTGTCTGTCGGAAAGACCGTAGCGCGACCACTTCCGGGTTAATTTTTATTAAAGCAACAACATGTCTGAGTGAAGTGGGCATACGCAATTGAGCGGGCAGCTGAAAAGGAGAAGGGGGGGATAGATGAATTTGAGGTGGTTCTTTAAAATGTGTTTAAACAATGTTATTAGCAATGTTATTCTTGATATTGTCATCTTTCGTGCCGATATTACGTAAAATGCTGGTTATTCCAATAAGATATCAAATAACCGCCTACACTAATTAATTAATATGGATTGCTGACATTCATCATCTGCATTGTACCAGAATATATAAGCGTTTCATTCTAGCATTTTAGCTATCTTCTGCTGAAGGTAGTGGGTAATGTCCTTGCATTCAGCCAAACGGTAATTTTCACATGGATTTTTAACATTTTAGTAAGATATACCCGGGTGGAAAAACAAGTCTGGCATTAGTCTGGCATAAGTTTGGCATCAGTCTGGTATCAAGTCTGGATCACAAGCGCGAGCCAGCCTTTTGCCAGACATATGCCATACTGTTGACAGATTATTTTGTCTGGCAACGACATGGCATGTATTTGGCAAGAGGCTAGCTCGCACTTGTAATCCAGACTTGTAACTTTTTCACGCGGGTATGTATATTTGAGAAAACAGTATTTCATTTTAAGATATTTTTAATGTTCAAAACATAGAAGAATCCAAAACGACACAATTTGTCTTTAAAAAACTATTAAAAATTTGCTTTGCTAAAAATTTTTAGCACACAAATATCACTTTAATTTACTTTTATTAAAAAATAATCATATTTGCGTTTCAAAGGTAAACATTCTTCACCAAACGAAATTTTTTTATTACACCTTTAAAATCAGTGAATCCAATTTTGGCATGATCATTTACACATTTCATGTGAATTTAAATTTCGTTGATTATTTAAAACAGATATAAGTTTCTTACTATAAATTCATTTTCAATTTCAAATTATTAAATTATTGTTGATGTCTGCTATGGATTGATGCTCAATTAACTTTATTTTTATATTAAACTTCATATAAGAATTAAAGAAATTTGCGTCCGAAAATAAATCTTGTAGAAATGAAAAAAAGATCCAGACGCACTGGCAAAATTCGAACCCGCGTTTTCCACTTGCCGGACTTTTTTAATACAAATAACATATTTTAATATAATGCAGTCAAAATTGTCTTATTTTCTGTTTTCATATTGCCTCCGCTTCCCCCAAAACAGTATCAGAACTGTATATAATGTGGGGCTCTATGAAATGTTATACATACTTTATAATGTAAACATTTAACTATTTGTTAGAAGTGAAAGTAAACAAGCATGCAAACAAATTTATAAACATTAAGTGAACTTAGTACCCCGGGTGGAAAAACAAGTCTGGCATTAGATTGGCATGAGTTTGGCTTGAGTCTGATGTCAAGTCTGGATCACAAGCGCGGGCCAGCCTTTTGCCAGACATAAGCCATACTATTGCCAGCTTATTTTGTCTGGCGACGACATGGCACATATCTGGCAAGAGGCTGGCTCGGGCTTGTGATGCAGACTTGTAACTTTTTCACGCGGGACGATTCTAATGCATTGTACAATTCAAGGTTATGCTAATAAACAAATTAATTGTTAATGACATAAATGCATTATATCAAATCAAAAATATAAATCTAAAATTATATTATAATTGTTGAAATATTATATTCAAGTCAAGAATTATAATTAATGTAATTTAAAAAATGTATTACAAACTTATTTTAATGAATTTATATGTATACATTATTAATTTATTTAATTTTAAATTTTCAATGTTTATGCTATGAATTATAGACGTTGTAATGTCATTTTTAAGCCACAATAATTATTTGATAGAAATTTATTTATTAAAGAAATTTTTATATAATATAAAGATTATTATTTATTAAAGAAATTTTTTTACGAATATTTTCAGCTACTTTTCATCAGCATTTAGAAGATGCTGTTTGGCAAAATTAATTCAAAATGTGCTAGTCTTGATAAACATATCGAATAAAACTTAATAACGGTCGACAAAAGGATATAACAGTCGATAAAGATAGATAAAGGTGAACAGGTCAGGTCTATTTGAGTACACACTGGACTACTCAGGTCTATTCGTACATACATAGATCTGTCTACCGCAGATATATACGTACATACTTACATCTGTCTGCCCCAATGCATATACACATACAATTTAGTGAGGTCGTCAATTTTTTTTTTATCCAACTCTATTGAAATTATAATTTATTTGTTAAAATATTCCCAACAGCCCAAAATGTGCTAGTCATCGTCAGGATAGGGAGATGTGTTAGTCTTCGTAAATATTTGAGATATGCTAGTCTTCGACAGAATCTGAGATGTGCTAGTTTTCCAAATGAATTTGAAATGTTCTAGTTTTGCTAATGAATTTGAGATGTGCTAGTCATAGTACATAAGTCATGTAATATAAAATAATTGAGAATAATGTTAAGGTATATTCAAAATATTGGTGGTAAAAAATTAATAATATGAAATTATTTTATTATTATTTATGAAATTATTTAGTTTTTTACATTTCAATACTTTTACGGAAAGCTTTGCACACCGGGTGCCACTGTACCGCACGGACGTTTTGTCGGTCCAAGGAAAAAAATGTTCCTGCGCAAGCGTTACCATGGTGAAAACCGAAGCAGAGAAACAGAGAACTGCCTGCGCGACACAGATTATACCACTATCCATACCGAGGAATTTACTATCCTGGCCGGTTTACACGTTCGAACCGTGTGACTTCGTTCAAATCGTGAAGTTACATTCAAAATACAGCAGGCGCGCTCCCGATTATGAATGCAATTTGTAATCGTAGTATACATTACCGTTCAAAAATAATGTATACCATATGTTATCGTTTCGAAATTGCACTAAATTTCATTAAAAAAAATTCTGAAGTTTATATTCAATTTTACAGTATATATACTTTAAATGTACAGCCTTTTACGGTGTTGTTCCAAAGCCGTCGTTTCGGAATATACACTAGAAAAAGTAGTTTCTTGCAAACTACTTGAATTAAAAAGTTTAGTAGTTTTAAACTACTTATTCTGGTAAAATTTCTTTTTTTAAGTACTTTAAAACTACTAAACTTCTTAATTTAAGTAGTTTATAAGAGACTTCTGTTTGTAGTGTATTTATAATTATTAGCACTTACAACTACACGCGACACACAAAAAGATTCGAAGTCTTTTTAACTTGAACATTTTTAAGAATTCTTATCCCGAGTGAAAAAAAAAATACTGTCAGCTGGTCTGGCAACAGTCTGGCAAAAGTCTGGATCGTAATGGCGAGCCAGACGTCTGCAAGATGCATACTGTACTAATGCCAGATTTCTGAAATCTGGCACTAGCATGGCATAAATCTGGCATGCGTCTGGCTCGCGATTATCACATTCACAGCCCGTACAAAGTCAATAGGCTTGAAAATGTTCTTCGTAAACAGGGTTTTTTGTAACATCTTGTGCAATCAGACAAATATTTTGTTGCAAATCTTTTAAAATAACATTAATTAACAAAAAGTCATGTCGTTTTCCTGTTTCATGAAGCTTTTAAATGTAAAGCAATATATTACACAAAGAGACAGTTTAAATTTATTTAAAAATTAACAAATTTTATTATATGAACCATTAAATGAATATATTATTTTCAAACGATAATGTATACTATATACTTTATGAACAAAATTCCTTTACATAGAATATTAATTACGATTACAAATTACATTTATAATCAAGAGCGCGCGCGCTGTATTTTGAATTCATCTTTACAATTTGAACGAAGTCACATGATTCGAACGTGTAAAGCGGCCAGGACATTGAATTCTTCGGTGCGGAGAGTGGTTTCATTTGTGTCGCGCAGGGAATTCGCTGTTCAGGTCTCTCACTGTTTGGCAGCCTGGAAACATCGGTGTGGCACACAGAAAATTTCTATTTTCACCGTGGTAACGCCGGCGCAGGAAAATATTTTCCTTAGACCAACGAAACGTCCATACGTCACAGTGGCGCTCGGTGTCCAAAGCTTTCCATGTCAAAAGCCAAAAAATTGATTTGACAAAGAAACGTAATTTGTAGTACATGAACGCATCAGGCAAGAACAATAAACTAATAGCTACAGTCCTGCAGCTTAACTGTGATTGGTCTCGACCTCTCTACATTTCGAGGAAACAATATGACAGCGTCACGATCTCGATGTGGAGCAGTAAGACATCTTTTACTATATAACTGTTAAGATACAGAAAAATAAAAATGAATAATTTATAAATTAGCAATGATCAAAGTGGGCATAAAAATGTAATCAATTATCATTTCATAGAAAGAAAAACTAATATGAAATTCACTAAAACCAATTAAATTTTGTATTTAAGGATAACAAGAACTTATAAAATTAACTTATAGAAGCAGTGCTCGATCAAATCAATAGAATTTTATGTATAATTTAAAACCATTTATAATTTCTAATGACCAATGGAACTATAATCTTGGATATAAAAAATAACAACAAGATTGTTATTTTTTATTTTTATTCATTTGTTACAACTACGTTTCGACCTGTTGTAGGTCCTTTTCAAATCTAGAATTAAATAATTAATCATTAGCGCATTGAAACAACTTAAAAAATTGTTTTCAAATAAATTACAATTATATGATTCTTCGCTTACCAACGGTGTCTAAAAATCCATGTATAATTTCATCACATAAGCCGCTCGCGTAGAAAAAAATACTGCCAGCTGGTCTGGCAATAATCTGGCAAAAGTCTGCCTGATACATACCGTACTACTGCCAGACTTCTGAAATCTGGCACTAGTATGGCATAAATCTAGCTCGCGTCTGGCTCGCGATTACGATCCCGACTTTTGCCGGACGAGCTGGCAAATAGTTTTTCCGCGCGGGCCAGATTAAATTTGTTATTTTTTTGAAGTATAAATATAAATAAATAATAATATTTATTATTTTTATATTATATTTTTAACTGTTTCTTTTAGTTTAAAATCTACATTACTTATAAATGGAATTTTTAATAAATCTTTATTTTCATTGTTACTATCATTCTTGTTTATGACGTCATCACAATTGCGATTAGTTGTCAATCTTTTATTCATGAAAGATCTATGAAACGTAGTGGGTAACAGTAATTAACTAGAGTTATTTTATCTATTTCTAAATTATCATTATGGAATTATGTGTCCACCAAACCTATTGCTTTATCAGTCAAATTATATACTATTGCGAACTTTTGTTTCATACTGTAATGTGAATAAAAGTTGAGCTCCTTTTGACCATGTTTTCTTTCTAAATCAATTCGCAACACACTTCATTGCCAAAGAATGAGCTTATTACAGGGTTGAAAATTGTTTTTAAATTTTCACATGTCTCATTTAATAATACTATATATAAACAGACACTTGGAACCCCCATGAGTTGCCCATTGTCACCAATATTTGCAGATATGATAATGGAATATTTGGAAGAGACACAAATGAAACACCTCAATTTTCCTGTTACATTTTTCTACAGATTTGTTGATGACACCATCACATGTGTTCCTGACAACAAAATCGACCAAATGTTAAATGTGTCCAACGAATTCCATCCACGTCTCAAGTTCACAATTGAATATGAACAAAATGGAAGTATAACACAGAAGTAATCAATAAAAATGATGTGATTGTTTTGAATTGGTTTAACATTAAACAACTGTTGTTTGACAACGTTGGTAAGCAAATATTTTGTAATAGTTTATAACATTTATTTTTATAGTTTTTTTTCAATTTTGTAATGTCAGTGTGTTCGTAAATAATTTACAGACTTGAAAAGGACCTAATAATAGGAGATGAAACGTCGCCAAAAAATAAAAGAAATTTAATATGTATTAACAACCTTGGTCTTATTATATGAAAGTGTCCAAATCCTTGGTTCCATTGATCATAAAAGACAAATTACAGATTTACATAATTGTTGAATGGAACTTTTGGACAATAATTAAATTTAAGGGTCCATTTTCCTCAACAAGTTTCAAAAAATCGATTTTCTGTTTTCATCATATTTGCAAAGCTTCAGGTGTCTAGTTTATTGTGTCAAAACCTCAATTGGATTTCTCAACTCGTTCGGGCCTAATTCGGCTCGAGCGCGCTGAGCCTCGTACGGTACGCCCGGAGCGCCAGAGAACAGGTGCGCGCTCAAACTTTTCAGGCCTATAGAAGTTTCCTTTTCGAACAGCCGATGATAATAATGAATGGCAGTCGGTCGTGGAAGGACTCTTTTATGGTGCTGGGATAGCAGACTGAAAGTAAGTACAAATATCTTTACTAGAATTCAGTTTTTTTGCGTCGAAACATTACTTTTATCTTTAAACGCGTTTTTCTCGAAACCATGTTTTTCGCGGCGGCGGCAAAGATTTCTCCCACACCAACAAAGATATTTTGCTAAAACTTGGCCTAATTGTTCCTCGGACATGTCCGCACGGAGTAATAGGCTACTTTTTTTTTATTTTGTTAAGTTCATTAGTTATTGCAAAAAACAGTTGAAAGAAAGGCCAAAGAAAATGTTTTTTTCAAAAGTGCGACATTTTGTTGATTATTAAAATTTCAAAAATCGGTGCTATTACTTCGAGCGCCCAACATCATAAATTATAGAAATGTTTAGTTTTTTGATTTCAGATGGGAATGTGAACACGAATCCACGCCGCCGTGCACGCGTGCACTTTGTGACATGAGAAATTCAGCGCCATCTTTTAATCATTAAATATCGATAAGTCAACATGAAAATTTTTTTTATCAAAGTCAATGGATAAATACATGAATTGAAAAATGTTTCAGATTGAATGCTTCATTAGTTTTCTTGAAAAAAATTTGCGAAAATGACCTTTTTTTTAGACCTCTTGAAGAGAATGGACCCTTAAATTATATTAACTGGTGACCATAAAAATTTTTGACATCATAATGAAATCACTTGAATGCATTAAGAAAGAGTATGGAATTGACAATAAGAGACGAGTGTTATTTTTTATGTCCAAGATTATAGTTCCATTGGTCATTAGAAATTATAAATGATTTTAAATTTACTGAAAGGAACGTTTGGACAAAACTATAAATCTATAATTTATGTATAATGTATAAATTTCTTGGCAAGGAATTCAGTGATGTAAAAACACAGAAGCAACGCGAATAAATCAATGAAATTATGTACATGTATAGACTTTTTGGCATAAGGTATATCAGTTTTCTATTAATGTTGATTCAACGAGATTATTTATGTAATAATTTCTGAAAATTGAATCGTCACGTTGTCGTTAACGATAAAGTGTTTGTATACATTAACCAGGATTCGGCAATCCATTATTCCCGGGAATAATGAATAAGAATTTTCATTATTTATAAGTTTTTGGAATAAAAGTACTGGAATATTCCATCAATCCATGTACATGGATTGAGGATTGAATAAATATTCATTTTATTCCGCAATATATGAATAAAGGAATAAATTTTTATTCCACTGTTAAAGGAATATTCATAATTTTAGTCTGATATGGAATAAAAGTTATTTCTTACCAAATCCATTATTATTCAAATAAAACCCACATTTGCAGTATATATATGACATATACGGTATAAATATTGCGTGAAGGAGGTCTAATAATTTGCTCTGATTTCGGTCTGATTATGTGTAATTTGGGTCTAAATGATATATGGAATATATATAGATATCTTTATACCATATTCAAGTCATATATATTAAATTTACAAAAAATATCGATTTGGGTCTAATTATGTGTGATTCGGGTTTAAATTGTATATAGAACATACATAGACCTTTTGTTATGCAATATTCAAGTCATATTCTTCAAATATAGAAAAAATATCGATTTGGGTCTAATTGTGTGTGATTTCGGTCCAAATTATATACGGATCATATATAGACCTTTATTATGCAATATTCAAGTCATATACTTCAAATATAGAGAAAAATGTCGCCTGTATCAACAGATATAGTATTTATCGAACCGTACCCGTGACCGTAATGACAGATTTTGAGCTGGCAATCATAAACGCTGTTAATAACTTGGTCAACTCAAAAGTTTTGGCTTGCTTTTTTCATTTATGACAATCCATTTTCCGCAAAATTCAAACAGAAGGCTTGCTGCAACTGTACAATAATCCTGAAGACCGAAGTATTAAACAGACTGCGCAAATTATGTGTGCGATTGCCTTTGTCCCCGTCGAAGATGTTGTCGACGCTTTTAATATTGTCTCTACACAAATTCCGCAAGCTTTCGAAAAAGTTTTGAATTACTTTCGGGTAACTTTTTTATCTTCATTTATCCTCTATTTAACGTCCATGTTATCATCATTTATCCTCATTTTACCTTCTGATTATTCATGCATCCAAAGGTAACTTATGTGAAAGGAATAACTGCGCGAGGGCGCCGTCGAGCTTATCCACCTCGGTACGAACTGAAATTGTGGAATATGTACGATGCCACATTGCAAAATCAATCGCGCACTAATATCGCTTCAGAAGAATGGCACACTAGATTCCAACTACTCGTCGGGAAAAATCACCCCAGTCTGTATGCGTTTCTCAAAGAATTGCAAAAAGAACAAGCGGACACGGAAAGTATGATGCGAGGTTTGGATTTAGGCAAGCGTATAAGAAAAGGGAGAACGCAAAAGAGACAAAGAACAGAGGATGGAATCAGCAATATCGTACTCAAATATGAGGACCGGCGCCATGACAAAAAAAGTAGAAAAAAAGGTGTAGAAAAAATGGAGTAGAAAAACTAGAATAGACAAAATGTCGTACAAAATGTCTTCCTCCTGATTCTTTTTTCAAATCACAAAAAAAACTCTTAAATACAAAAAATACAGATAATCTAACTTGTGAATAAATTTATTTTTATGTTTTGATTTGATAGTCGTCGATTAAAAATTTTAAATAATGTGATAAATATAAATTGTATATTATGAATTTGACATTTTCAATGTGATAGAAAGAAGTATATCGGCCTTTTGTTACGTGCAAATTCGTGAACTCATCAGTATGATTTGGAAAAAAAGAAATGAAATACAATTTTTTGGAAGTGTTATCGTTAAAAAAAAAGAAAATTATAAAATATATGAAGTGTAATTGTGAAAATAATTCCTGAAAATAATTCCAAAACAATAAATTTAATTTATAATTCTGAAATACGAGAAACTTCTTTTCAGATACACGTAAAAATTTCTATATATGAGTCATTATCCGAAAATAATAAAAAAAAAAATATAAAAAAATTGAGAGTGATGGACCAATTCCAGCCTTGGATTCGTATTTACTGCGTCAAAATATATAAAAGTTCATAGATTATACTTTTGAAGCAGGCAATTTATTTTGTTAACTTTTTAATGTGTTAATTTGTTAGATGGTCAATAATTATTTATAACTGTAAAATACTATACTTGTAAATATAATAGATATATCATATAGCAATAGATTTATATTTCTAATAACTATAATCTGATTTCTGATCTCTAATATTTAATATTTGATAATATGTAATTTTTTCAAAACACGAGACAAAGAAATAGTTACTGTTCTCAATTATAGCGTAGAACGTGATTTTTTTCGCCCGGAGAGGCGGCGCACAGTGGTCTGAAACGATTTGAAACGCGCGCATGGGGAATATCTTTTGATTTCTTCATCTTATATTGTTGAACAATTTTTTATGCAGGTTTTTGGGGTCATTGAGTTCAAATCTCGTATATAAAACGAGTTTTAACCGATTGTAGGTGGCGTTGCAGTCGCAAATTCTTTAAAAATATACTTTTTTAGATTATGTATATATTATATGTGGTTTTTGGGGTCGCTGAGCTCAAATCTCATATCAAAAACAAGTTTTAACCGATTATAGGTGGCGCAGCTGTCACCATTTCTACATAGATATATTTTTTTAGCATATGTTTATACGATAATAAGTTTTCGAGGTCGCTGAGTTCGAATCTTTTATCAAAAACGAGTTCTAATCGATTATAACTAGCGAACTGTATTATGAAACGGCTTACAGTGGAACAGAATAAGTGAAAATGCGCACATAGCCTTTTTGAGCACGAATTTTATTGTTTTTTAAAGAATTAAATATGTCATACTTATAGGGCATCTACTGTGACACGGTGCGGTCGGCCGCGAAGCGGCCGCGCGACCGGCAGGCACCGCGAACTAGCGAAGATACAGGGCGATTGCGTCCAACTCGGGAAAGGTTGAAAATAAACATGATTTTTACGGGCGCCAGGCCGTTTTGTTCAAAAACGGCCCAAAATCGGTGCAACGTGACGATACAAAAGGAACAACAAAAGAATCCTTCCTGAAAACAAAATTAAATAACGGAATAAACCTTACTGAGACATCGGGCTTTAGGGCACGCGGGTAGGTCGAGGTCGGGCTCGTGAAATAACAGTACAAACGATTATCGGGTAAAATTTTACTTTATTGAACTTAAACCTAGGAATTGTACAGGGGCTCGCCGGTGCGGGCCTAATAACAAAAACTGAATACTAAATAAGAAAGAAAGGCATGCTAAAAGCATGGCAGGTGCAAGCTAAACGGAATAAGAAACTAAACTACTGTAATATTAGAAAAGATAGCGCGAGAGAAAGAGAGAGAGCTAAGCGGGTGTGCGCGAGCGGAAGCGAGATAGTGAGCGCGGGAACACGTGCATGCTAATCAACCGGCCGAAGCTTCGCGGCCGGCGGTGC
>JABFOV010000723.1:0-32871 GCA_022817685.1 Aradophagus sp. ZL-2020
CAACCACAGTGTCTGAGTGTCCGTCTGTCTTTATATTACATGTATTCGATGCCAACCAGATATTCTGTTATCTTATTGTTGGTCGCGTTAGGTTTTGAATAGGGTACGTCTTTTTTTTATTAACATACGTTTTTTAAACATTTTTTTTTTTTTTTTTTTTTTTTCTTGTGTTGCCTTTGGACTGGTGGCAACGGGCGTCAAACTGCTAGGTTTATATGCCTCTACCATATAAATCATGTATGTATGAACATCATGTATGTATAAATGAACTTAGTTCCAAGGGCGCAGCCAGGTAGGGGAAGAAAGGGGCGGCTCCCCCCCCTCCTTAGAAGTGCGAAAGAAAAATTTTAGTCGAATAATTGGCAAAAAAAAAAGCTTATTTTTTTCTATAAAAAAAAAAAAAAAACCAATTTATTAATTATATTATTATATCATATATTGCACTACTTTATTATTATTAGAATATTAAAATAAAATATACTTTTTTTTTATTCGATTATTGCCCCCTCCTAAAGTGATTTCTGGCTACGCCTTTGCTTAGTTCCGGAAACTTTTTCATCAAACATTTGTAACTGTCGGTTTTTCCGGTGCTTCCGGTCGGTAACTTGTTGGTACAGCAGAGAATTATTGCTGTACAGACAATTACATGCAGAGCCAGTATTGCTATAATATTGAAACTATCGCAGAATTATTTCTATTATTTTTAATAAATAATAATACAATAAATATACTTTGTTAGGTTAATTTTTAATCATATCTGCAAACACAAGAAACATCCATTTTATTAAATACACTTACGTCCACTTATGCTTAAAAATACTTACATAAAATCAATCCGCACATATCCACTAATATTCACAATTAAATCTGCACATGTTCACTTATATATCCACTACATTCACAATTAAATCTATATATGTTCACTTATATCCACTTATATCTACATTCAAATACATTTGCTGTGCAAATAGACAGTTCCCGTCACCTTACTACATGTAAAAAAAAGTTTATCAAATAAGCCACAAATAAGTTTGAAAAATACGTTACTGAATTAACAATACAAACCGGTTGATCAAAAAACACGTATAATCATTGTACTTACGACAAACGGGCTTTATGACGACAAACAACAAAACTCTATTCTTGCGAGAATCGAAGGGGTAGAATCGGACGTCGTCGACTTGCTCGTCATCTTCTTTAGCCAATAAAAACGGCAACATTCCTGCAAGAAATCAGTTGTTGCTTTGTTGCGATTTCCAGGAAACCACTCGCGTAAAATGGCGGTAAAAAGAACTGATACGAGAATAACAATGTTACGTTAACATTTCATTTAACCGGCCATAAATGGTGTTTATCTCAATCATGACTATGGTAATCTCATTACCGACACAGACGTTGCATGTTAATGCGCGGGATTTGACGACCGAAGCATCGTACTCGAATAATCACTAACGAATAATTGACCAGCAACGGTTTGCCGCGATTTCGGAAATTGCTCGCGAGATCTTCACTTATTACACACCTACACTTGAACCTCGTATTAACCATCCCCGCATCCCTTCTAACTACCACCACAGAATGACCGAAGTATGGGCGGGACATTGACATTGACTGTCTCTGATTGGCTCTTAATTTTACTTCTAATTCTATAGGCCGTTGACTTATAACTGTCTCTTTGTTCGCACAATATATAAACAAATTAACTTCACGCTATCTTATTTAATGAATTTCTCAATATTTTGCATACTAACAAAATTTCTCGTTGAAAAAAAAAAAAAAAAAAACAAAAACAGTTATGTAATTTGAATAGTTTGTTTGTCGATTCTAAACACTCGAATCTCTCATCTTTTGACCATGGGGGTGGAAAAGCTCTCCCTTTCTGAGTATTGCGTTGCGCAACGTATGCGCGCATATTAGGTTATGTTCCAATTATTCAAACTTTTCGTCAAAAATCTTAAATACTATTGGTTAACCAATATTTATTAGAAGCAGTCACAAGGTGAGAGCAAAATGCTTGGAAGCTTAACGGAAAAAAAAAAAAAAAAAAAAATGAGGTCGTCAAAAAATGAGAGCTTTCGAGTGTATATAGCATCGTGTTATTCTGTATTAATCTTGATTAAATAAATATTATTATATATATGATAATACACGTTATTGAGTATAACACGTTATACTCAATGATTTAATTCTAATATAAACCCATCTTTTCCCATCTGTATTAATTTCATAATTTCGCAATAAAAAAAAGCATTACAAATAAAGACATAACATTTTTTACCTAAAATTTGTCGGTAGAACTGTTAGCTGGCTACGCGATTGAATCGTGCTCGAGGATTCGAAACTCGCGCTCTGCCGAGCAGCAAAGCGCAACGACGTAGGTGCGCGGGGAGCGAGGTCCGGCGAGGGAGCTCTGGCGAGCGGCGCACGGTGGCACATTGTGATTGTCAGTACGCACCCCACTCCGCGCCAGTGACAACGGCGGCAGCAGCAGCAGCGACGAAAACAGTGAGACGAGCCGAGCCGCGACGTCGACGACAACGCGCACACTTGCTCTCAGCTGCAGGAGAATCAACGCTTGGCTCACGCCGCGCTGACCGTTGCGTCCGATTCGGAGGCCGCGTTTGTTTGGCCCAAGACCACAGGCAATCATGTCGAGCGACAAAGCGTATGCGGAAAAGTTGCCGCGCGCGTTCGTCAAATAACACGGACTGTCGCGTCCCCGAGGGGCTAGAGGCGCCGTTCGCCCGAGCGTGACGAAACGCCGAAACGACAGCAGCCATCGAGAGTGAGTATCCGCGAGCACCTCGGGAATACCACGAGAACAAGATGGCGCGCCCGCGAGGCACGACATCGGCATCGACTTTTCGGGGTCACTGGCCACCGTGCTGGCTTTGCTCGTTTCCGAGCATGTCCCCTTATATTGACCCATGTAGAAAAATGATACACAGCTTTGGCCAAAGATAATCGCGTTCCAATCGACTCATAGAAAAAGCGCGACAATATCGCTTGCTCGCATTTTAGGTAAACAAATGTATCTACACGTTTTTCTACATGGCAAGGTATTCCCTAGGATACGTTGCTGTAAATCAGCCACAGCCGAGTTTTTGCAATGCAACGTCCTCCCGACCTTGGCGCCTTCTTCCGGAAACGGCCGCTGGGAGAAAGCCGACGCGCCTCTCCTTTGTCAATGTTTTTTGTCCGCGGATTGGCAGCAAGGTGGCCGGGAAAAACTGAGCATCGGCTACAGATATACTATCAACGACGATGAGTCGCGCTTTCTTCGAACCTGGCTTTTGTGCTCAACTGTCATGTTCGTTCCCCTGTCGCTTTCCACGTTGTTTCTTTTCGCCCCCTCGCTTCTTGCGGCATTGCTACTTCGCATCGCCCTCTCGCACTACCTGGAATTATTTCCAATGCGTCACACGTGATATCGATTGACGAATTCCGTGCAACCTTTCTTTTTCCGAGTCGCATTTTGCATAAGCCAAATAAGGATTTATGTAATAATGTAATAATTGTAAACCTTATGTAATTTGCAATTTGTTCTTTGACTTGAAGAATAGGGGACGTTTTTTTCTTGAATATGGAATACAGTGTTAATTGTTGTCTTGGGCAGAGACCGTTGTGCTGTCATTGTTTTCAAATCTTTCTGGTAAAAGTTAGACGGAACACGTGCTTCGATTGAGTTGGTCAGCCCTCGGTTGCTCGTTTCGACGCAGTTAGATACTTTCTTTTGTGTGAAAACGCTTCCAGTCAGTTTTTGTTTGTTTCATCTTCATGTTGGACATTATGCAACAGTTATATAATATACTGTTATTGCATCCCTTTCAGTATTGGGGAAACTGAGAAAAGCTTTTGTTATTTTCTTGTCATGAAAATTTACTAATATTATCATTGTCGTCATTGTTCTTGCAATGTTGCGTGAGTGTGCAAACTATGTTGAAATTGTTGGATATTTTGTACAAATAGTGATGACAGTAGAATTGGCATCGTTTACATCAAAGCTATATCGAAATCTGATTATAAATACTAAGTGTTTAGTATATTGAAACGTCAATAAAATTGATTGAGATGATATTGAATTATCAAATAAAAGATATATTATATTTGAGTTATTGTATTTGCAGATTAATTACAAATCAGACATAGATCAGTTATACAAAATGTTTATTTGAATTTGATTTTTATTAAAAAAAAGTTTTATTTTTTATTATAAATGTTATTTTATGCACATTCAGTTATCAATGCTATTATACACGCACTGATTATATATCAGTGATAAATTTGCTACTTACAAATTTTGATTCTGAATATTAAATTACACTGCTTCTTATCATTGTTCGAATAACATTTTTAAAGTTTTCTCTTACTAAATTTAACTTGAAAAATTCATTTATAAATAAATTAATAATTCATTTTCTTGATATGTTTAGAAAAAGAAAAAAGCTAATAAAGCACATAATTAAACATTTTTAGTTTAAAAATTCCAGATTAAGTATAGTTATTTCATAAGATAATGAAATTCTTTTGAAAACTTGTTTTCTGTTATAATGTTTTTTTAAACTCATTACATATCTAAATAAATGCTAGTATGATTTTACTTCAAAATGAACTTGTAATAAACTAATATTAAAAACATTAAAGCTCAAATTTTAAGTATAATTTATATAATTAATTTCACACATAAAAATGTGTCATGTACTAAACACTTCAATTTTACTTTGTAATAAAAAATAATAATAATGAACAGTATTCGAAGCTTATGGACAAACAGAATTAAAGTAACCTAATGAGCTCCTCATATATCAAGAATTTCATGCATTCTTAACACATTATTATATATGCATTCAAAGCACCAACGTCGCAACAAAGGACGTTCAGTTGATCCTTTCTGAGAGTTATTATCCACCCAAGTGTGTTCGGAAGTATAAATATAAAATTCCCTGAGCCAGCAGTTTCAAATGACTCGTTGGTACAATACTTTCGCAATAAAGACATTTCTTTTTTCACATATTCGCGTCTTATTCACCCGGACAGTAAATAATCGATATATGTAGAAAAATACAATCGAAAAGTTACTGTTTCGTGATTCATCGTACTTGATAAATTG
This sequence comes from Aradophagus sp. ZL-2020, assembly GCA_022817685.1. Lineage (NCBI taxonomy): Eukaryota > Metazoa > Arthropoda > Insecta > Hymenoptera > Scelionidae > Aradophagus > Aradophagus sp. ZL-2020. The sequence continues at coordinate 5,111 of JABFOV010000723.1, forward strand.
GTTTAGATAATTCCCTTATTACAGAATCTTAGCTGATGCTCCTTGAATAAACCTGAGCAAAAATTCATTAAAAGCAAAACTACGACAAACATCTAGTAATATGCAGCGGGTGTCCTTTGTAGAGAGAGAAGGAGATCAACAAATACAACAACCACAGGATTCTCCTATAAGTAATCTGTCTACAGAGAGTCAACCATCCAGTAACATGAGAGCCTCTAAACGAGACTGGATGTTTAGAGTCCAGGTAAAAATCAACGAGTCATTCATTATTTATATTATAATAATAATATAATAGTAATTATAATAATATAATAACTTGCATTTCATTGGTATAGCTATGTGATATTGCTATGAATATTCTGGTTGCCTAGTATATTGTATACATTTCACATTTTTCATAATTTATTTGTATACTAATTTTGTTTCAACAATAGGTACCAAACTTAGAAAAGAATGAAATGGTGTACATTGTGGGCAATTTACCCGAGCTTGGAGCCTGGAACCACAATCAAGCGATTCAACTAATTCAAGAAAATAGCAAGTCTGATTCTCCGACCATCTTTGATAGCAGCAGCAGCGGTGATGTTGGTGATATTTATTCGGAAGACGGACAAGATGGCACCGAGGACAGTGTTTTCAATGACTTTAATGAGTTAGTATAGCCCATAATGAATCGTCTATTCTATGCTTGCAGCTAATGTTTACCGAAAAGTTGTAAACATGTTTTTCTCACTTTTTATGCTTGAAAAAATTCATTTTTTATATCACCCATTCATTGAAATTGAAAGCCTGTAAAGATAATGCTTCTTTAATTCAAAATATTTGTCAAGCAGACGGTAAAAAATGGAAATGTTTTCCCGAATCACTTGTTTTTCACGCTGTAATAAAATCATTTGAAATTTTATTGCTCATAGGAATGATAAAAATTTTGATAAAGTGTTAAATGTTTACTAGTTGTTATCTAGTAGTAGTTGTTTGATGCAGAGACATAGAATCAACTTTTTGGTGAAATATTAAATTATAGTTTATTTGTATGATGTTATTATCTTTATTGTTATCGCTATTATTATTGTTGTTATTATTATTATTATTTTATTATATTACAGCAGTGGACGAGTATTTTCGCAAAAGATAGCTCTTCCATCCGATACAGATATTCAGTATCGATACTTCATTGCTGTTGTTTGTCAATCTAACGGTACTAAGAATTTCGCTAAAACATTAATTATTCGAAGATGGGAAACGCACATGACACCAAGAATTATAAAGAGAAATGGTAAATAGTTTTTTTTGGATATAGCGCACCTTCATTCTATATTATTAATTTGTTAATTAATTTACTGAAAGTGAAATTTTACTGTAACGACCAACAAGTTGAAATAATGTAATCTTATAAAATATGTTTAGTTAATGAAAGAAATGTATATTTTATACACTTAACCTGTGTATTAGATTGTAAAAATGAAATCGTCTTATTTATTATTTGTATTATTGTAATTTAATTTGTAGCGCCAAGCAACATCATAGAAAATTTGATTCCGGATGCAGATAAATTTGGATACTATAATGGGTACTGTAAAATAGAAAGAGGCTGGCTTACTGATGAAACCGTCATACAGTTCAAATTGTTCAATAATCCTATTAAGCTGTGGAAAAATAGACTGCAAAATAAAAAAGTTCATATTAAAGTAAGCTTTAAGATTATTATAGTACTATTTTATTATTAAAATTCATTTCTATAATTTTTCTTCACATGTATGGTAAAAGTAAATACTGTGAACATATGTTTAACTCTTTTTCAATAATGTATTCTTGTTTGCTTTCATAGATGACACCAGTTAATTTACTGAGGCACAGTTCCTTAGAACTGCAACAATTTGGAAACGACTGTGTCGATGATAGTCTTTCAATGGATACTCAAGATATCATAGATCAGCCAGCTTTTAGTATAACCGAAATCGCTGTAAGTATACAGATACATTTTTTTCATAGTAAAAATAGTGATTTAAATACATTTAACTACCAATAATTTTAAATGTTTTATTGATTAAAGTCTTGTCACATCGCATAATTCAACATCATTCGTATGCAATATACTATTAAAAATAATAATAATTGAGAATTTAATTTAAACGTAACGTTTTATTAATTTACAGGTGATGAACGACGAAGAAAATCTTTTTAAAAGCCAGGAACAGTTTGGCCGAGCCTATATCGAAGACGACTTTATCATATTCAACGTAGCAGTTCGATATCCCGAAACAATGGTAAATACATGCAACAATGTACAAAAAATGCCATTCTAGATACACAGATCAATGAATTGCCATTAATTGGTATTTATTGCTATATTTGTAATTCGTCATTAATTAAAGTTCTGCAGTCAGCTGTGTATCTGAATATTTTTCGAAATTTAACTTTTGAAATCAGTAAGTTGTAACTACAAATAGAAAAAGCAAGAGAAATAAAAAGTGACTTGAACTGAGATTCGATTAGAGCTTAGAAAATCGACAACACCCCGCAATAAATAGCAATTGAATGGTGATTCAGAAACGAATTAAATCACAATCTGAATTAAGAAAGAAGTACAAAGACACGCATTGACCATACCATGTGAGTTTCCAGTAGCCACGAAATAGGCCGGCCACGTCTTCTTTAATAGCCCAAGTTAAGTTAAATGATTTGGTAAAAGAAAATATTAAACTTGTTCAGCAGTTAATGCCTCCTCGGAATGTGCGACGGTGATGTCCCTCGCAGTGTGGCAGAAGTGGACCAAGTGTAGCGGGGCAGCCCTGTGTAGAAAGCGCAGCCAGTACAAAGAGGCTAACAATGCAATGCGATGTACCGATGCTAAGCATCGTCTACCACTTTACACCTGTGTCACATGACATCACACAGAGATATGATAGTTTTGATTGTCGTTGATCCTACCAATCCCAATCCTGAATCAGGCCTTGGCATAAAAAATCTCTCGCGTTTCGGTTGTCGTTCTCAATGTCGAGTCGAGGTGGAGCCCGACCTTTTTCTTTCCTCAAAAGAAAAAGTCATTACGGGACCGATTTTCTAGACCTGGTTCCTTCCAACGTCTCCCATGCAGTAGTCGCGATATCAACGCTGTCACATCTCGTAACCATCTGTGTGCGTCGAAAATGGTGAGATTCTCATCAGTCCTATATCCTATTAGTGTATTGCTATTATTTTCTAGCTCTAATCGACTCAACTGAACCGCACGTGGCAACGCTGCGCGGCCAATGCCAGAATAAGCTGTCGTACATCTGATTCCGAATGCAATAATTGTGCACCTTTTTTTCTTTTCCTTCAATCGAAATTATGATTGTATGATGAATAATAATAATGATTGGCAGGTGTTGCGGGCATCGCGTCACCCGGCAGTGAACAGCATTTGGCAATAAATTGGTCTGGTTCATTGTTTGATCGCATTAAAAGTCAATTGCCGTCCAGTGTTTTTTCCATGGCTTTGCGTGACAATTCGTGTGAAAACACACGCTACTGCATTTGGCTTTGAAGCTGTCGCGACCGAGATCAAAGATCGAAATACAATAGTGCTTATTATCTGCGACATTCTTGTCGTAGGCAATTCCTCATTTGTCCTTTTACTTCTTTCTTTCTTTCTTTCTTCCTACTACTCCCTCCAGTCTTATTTTAATTTATCTAATTATTTATATATTTCTTTCATTAATATTCTCCATTTTTGTTACTTACTGGTGCTTTTCACAAATGTAAACTTTCTTTACGCTTGTTTTTATTCTTTATGTATCTAATTATTCTTGAAGAAAATACAAGGTCCAGATAAATGAGTACATGTGATCGTCTTTGATCATCTGGTCAATTTAAAGCAAGTTGAATAATGGATGAACTAAAAGCAAACAAATTATAAATTAAATTATCCATTCATTCTGTGTCGTAATTGGTGCAGCCGTTTTTCCCATTTTTTTGACCGTCGTTTGTTTACAGGCTTATTTAGTGGACTATTACGTCTATAGTTCAAGATGTTTTCCTGGAGAACCACCTAATCACATCGGGTTCAGCTACCTTTTACCAAGCACTCTACAAGCCAGTGTAGGATTGCTTACTGTACCCATTACTAGTACAAAGCACAGACCAATAGGTAAGATTTTTGTTTCCTTATCAATAACCGATCAATAATCGATAATTAATTATTATGAATAATGAAAAAACATTCAATTAATACAGGACAACTGACCGTGGAATATGTCACGATAAAACCAATTCCAGATTATCCTTGGGATATGAGTATCTCATACGCTAAACATTGGGAACGAAGGTGGTCAGGTCTTGACGTTGGGCACAGAGGTCTTGGCACATCCTTCAAATGTGAAACAAAAAAGTAATATTTTAATTTATTAAAATTAATCAACATGATGCTCAAAAAAAAGCAGTATTTAATAGCATTAATTTTAAATACACTGTACAATGTATTGCTGGAATTGATTGTTAAAAAAAAAAATTAATGTAAAAGATAATTCAGAAAAAAGTATATTATTTTGACCAGTGACTTAAATTAATATCTGTAAATTAATAATTTACAGCTGCGCAAACGTGCGTGAGAATACAGTGGCGTCATTGAAGACTGCATCTTATCATGGAGCGGACATGGTTGAATTTGATGTACAACTGTCTAAAGACCTTATCCCAGTTATCTACCATGACTTTTATGTGTCAATATCGCTGAAAAGGAAGAAGCAAATCGAGGCTATGGACATGTTAGAAATACCAGTAAAGGATCTCACCCTGGAACAATTACACTTGCTCAAGGTAATATTATCACTTGAAATCATAAGTTAATCAATATTATTGAACTCCTGACATCTAATAGTTTAAATATTATTGGTGGATTAATTGGACAACAGAAAAACTACGTCACAATTACGTTACGAGATCGTTATGTAATTGGTCAAAGTCAGTTAATTATTAATAGTTAGTGTATTTTTACTATTACTATGTTTGTTTGATAAAATTATTGTGATTATCGGTGTCACTAATTTTCAAAAGGACAGTGTCATCAATTAAAAAGCGTTGAAGTTTTAATTTAAAATTTGTAAGCAGTAGTCTTTAATAAATAAGCTACTAAATAAATTTAAAAAAATTAGACACGAATACTGAAGCGAAAGATTCAACATATTATAGACATCGTTCTTATTTAATATTGAGGTTTCTATCAATTATTATATCAGATAAGACAAATTAAAACCTAATTTAGCGGAAACATGCTGCGCATCATGTGAATCATGAAAAGATTAGTTTTGATAGCATAGCCTGTCGATTTCGTTATTTTTTGATATTCAACAGGATTTAAATTACCCAAGGGACTCGTTGGGTAAAGTGCTGTATTTCGTTGATAAAGCTGAGCTGGGGGTTAACCAATCGGTGAGCTTTCTTACCACTTGCACAGTCTAACAAATACGTCATACCAAGTTTTATCGGACTAAAAAATTATAAATGGAAACAGTGATGGGCATAAGTTAAATTATCTTAGTTACAATAATTTCTTCTAATTAAAAAAAAAAAACATTAATTCTGAAAACTTTTGCTAAACGTTTTTTTACACAACAATTGATCAACATAAAATTTAACGAAATCGGTTTTTAATCAAATATTTTATTTAATCCTGTTTTCTTCGTGTAAGAAAAAGTGATTTTCTAGTTTTGGAATTAAAAATTACCGATTTCATGTCAATAACACCCAACATTGTTGAAAGAACTGTGCATGACCAAAAAACTGACATGACGTTAAATGCAGCCAAATGTTATCAATAAACGGAACGTGACTTTAAAGAACGTCTGAGCAAATGATGAAGCAAATTGATCGACGCATCATGCATTCAAAAGCTAAAAGCTTGATCCTTTTCTATCTTTTGAATCAATCGTTTTTACTATATAATAAGCTTTCATAAGCAAAGTTCAATTATCACAAGACTTGATAAACCACCTTTTTTTTTTTTATTTCAATCATGAATATTTGCTTCACTATAAAAACACTAGCTAAGACAGTAAACATCAATTAATTTCAAGTCAATTGTTACATATTGCCTTTACCGCAGTGAAAAATCATTTTTATTCACATTTTCTTTTTTGAATTCTATAAATACAATAATAGCTTTTGGATTTCAGTCTAGAAATATATATATTATAATTTTATGTAAATATTTATGTAGAAAACAATGGTTTGTTTATCCCTCATCAGTGAAAAAACATGAAATAATAATGCAATACAAAATGATGACGCACAGTCATTTTTATCGCAGCTAATGAAACTTTTTCAGAATCTCTCGTTACATCACTCATTGAATTCACAGCATGTCAATCAAGAGCCAGAGCGAAGGCATGCTTCAACTTTTCAAAACACTTCCATGATGCAATGTACATTTTTTGAGCTTTAATGATCAAAGAAGAATCAAATGAATTTTCGTCAGAATGATTATAAAAATGGTCTTCAAACGAGACTTTTAATACTGAATCAACTTGAAGAATTTATGTCATTGTCATTCTTTCAGGTATATCATGTGGCCGAAGGCAGAGAAAAAAATCCAAGATTTTTCGATGAAGATCTCGAAGATCATCAACCTTTTCCAACTCTGCAGACGGTTCTTGAAGAACTAGAACAACATGTAGGCTGTAATATTGAAATCAAGTGGACAATGCAGTTAAAGGTATGTTGTTATTTTGTTCAAAGTAAAAAAAGAACGCACTTCTTTAATAGACATTTTCCAAATAATAAATTATTACTAGTCCATTCACGACGTACGTGGAAACTTTAGAATGCTAACAAATCGAACTTGTAAATATAAGATTAATACTTTTAATATAACTTTTAATATAAGATTTTTAATTATATTAACATATATTTATTTTATTACAGGATGGCACCTTTGAACTGAACCACCCATTCGACCTTAATATGTACTTGGACATTATACTGAAAGTCACATTGGAATATGGGGGCGATAGAAAGATAGTATTTTCGTCATTTAATCCGGACATTTGTGCGATGATTCGACTGAAGCAAAACAAATATCCCGTAGTGTTTTTAACGCAAGGCGTGACTGCGAAATACCCAACTTACCATGACCCAAGGTGTCAAAATATACCCATGGCTGTTAGACATGCGCTGGCCGCTGACATCTTGGGTATTAATGTTCACACAGAAGATATTCTCAGAGATCCCACGCAAGTTAAACTAGTAAAAGATGCTGGACTCATCATATTTTGCTGGGGGGATGATAATAATGATAAGGACACCATTCAACATCTCAAAAAGTTGGGTTTACATGCTGTCATTTATGATAAGTAAGTTCATTTTTACTTACTTCATTTATTTTCATTGTTAATATATATTACTCAGAAGAAAATTTGATAATGATCATAAAATTTTGATCGTGATGCATTGAAATTCGCTATTTTAAATTTATTGTGTGATTAATTATTTGTGATTTCCAGGATTGACGAGTATAATGCAAAAGAAGTAAAAGAAAGTATTTTTTTGGTTGATGCGCGAGAGAATCAAAAGGCGCTAATTGCATTAGCACAGTGTAATCAGAATAATCAGCCTCCATCAAATCAATCAATTAATCAAAATTCAGCTGATTCAGAAAAGGTAATACATTTTTTTTTTAATTTTCAAATTTATAAAAGATATTATTATATGTATTTTTTTTAATTATAAAAAATATATACTAGGAACATTCAAATGAAACCAGGTCAGTGCGTCTAGTAATATAATGATATAATGACCTGGCTTCATTTGATTGTCCCTAGTAGTACTTATATAACAAATCAATATTATCTACATTATTAATTTTTTTGTTGTATAATTGTATTACTATTTTATTAAAAAATTATTGCATTACGCTAATAATATAAAAATATTATATTTTAAAATATTAAAGTTTAATTCAATGAAACAATTATTCACAGGATTACTGTTTGGAAAATGGTCGCAACAACGTGATTGCAAGTGCAACGTCAACCACAACTTCATTAGCATCAATTACAAAAAGCATAAGCGATGAAAATATGTACAGCATGTCGAATGTTAATTTCGAGTCAATCGAGTCGCAACAAGAACGGGTTATCGGAGACCTAACCAAAGATTTCAGTGTATGCGCAAAGTCTTTCGGGCACCCGACGCGGTCAAAAAATATTCCAGACCTTGTTTGTGATCAATCGAAAGTCCTGCCGGAAATTTGCGTAGAAGATGAGTCTGCAAAAGATTGCCTTTGATGTTTTTCTTTCAAAAAAGGATTTAAATCCTGTTTTTAGGTAAAAATAATTAAGCGTTAAAACACGCCGAACAATTGACAAAACATATGTCATTAATCATAAATTTCATCCATTTTCTCTCAAGTGTTTCTGCTAAAGCAAAGACGTTTCTTAACAGTTGATTAAATTGTTCCTTCAAATTTTGAATTTTAAAAAAGACAACAATTTATTCTCTCTGAAAAAAAAAATATTAAGTTGTCTAAAAATATAAATATATATTTATCTACATTTTTTAAGTAACTATTTAATAAATACGAAACATTGCCAGAAAAAATGAAAGCTAAAAAAGCATCGTTTTTCTATAAAAGAAGAAAATGAAATTAATTAATTAAAGCGATACTTGTTGTAGACCAGATACGCTGTTTTTTAGTACAAATTGTATCGGGTATGATTATAACTCGGAGCTCAAACACTCTGTTGGCAGGATATCGAGCACCGTGCCGTTTTGTTATAATGACAAATAAACAAAACAGTTTTGAAAAATAGAAATATTGAAAATACAATAAAAAAAGAGTGATACCTAGTATGAGAAAAAGAAATAGTTGAATACATTTGAACCACTTAAAACTTTAAAAAAGCTTTCTTACATTTTGATACGTGAAACAATATAAATAGCGAAAGAATAAAATAAGCACGGTGCATTGAGAAAAAGAACTATTGTTTCTCTTTTTAAACGTTGACTCGATTTCATTGTTTAAAATCAATCTTCAATCAAGTTCTAGATTTAGTCAAATAGGAGTTCACTTCGTCTCAGTTTATTTATTATTCCATTCAAGCTTGAAATTTGAAAGCGCGACGCGGTGCTTTGACACTTTTTCAGCTAGAATGCATTGTAATGTAGAATTATTGCACTTCAATTGATTGTAGCGCGCGACTGTCGAAAAATTCTCTAATATCGTGACGTCACGCATTTTTATCGCGGGAAATTGTATTACGAAAAATTCGACTTCGTCATGACGTTACACGCTTTCATTACAATCTTTTTTTACTTCCGCGTTCAAACATGTAACCCAAGAATAAATGCCATACATGGGCAAAAACAAGAAAATGTTCAAGCGTTATTAAATTTTGCTTTAGTATTTCAATTCTCTCAATGTTGCTTTCTTCCAAATGAAACACGCGGATAACGTCACGCGCTCAATAAACATCAGTTGATTTCGTTAAATATTTGCATTTCAGCAAGGATTCATGATTTATACAGTCGTATATACATATATATACCGCATTGGTAATTTATAAATTTTTCACTTAATCGAAGCGATTGTATCAATCGTTGAAATTTCGGCAGTGTTTGTACAGAATGATTTATGAATACTGATAGATGAGCTTATTTCTGAAAACATATTTTCCTTGATTATTATATCATTATATACATTTTTTCTTTAGACAGTAACAATAATAATGGTAATAACAATATTAATGATAATAATATTAAGAATAGAAATACTAATAATACTACTGCGACTGTTATTGTTAATAGGCCTGGCCCATCTCTCTAGCATTGTGAAATTCAGTTTACTGTTATCATAAATAACATGTTCAATTTTCGGATATTTAAAAAAATCGGTATGAATAAAAATGGCGGATAAAACTGCGTAGGATTTGAAAAGTATTGCAAAAATAGATACAATGCTTTTTTTAACCGTAATGTGGATAAGAAATTATTATTATGTTAAATTATAAAAAAATTCTTGAATACTATGAAATAGCATGAGAACTTCGGTTAAAAAAAAAATAAAAATGGCCAGGTCTACAATAATCATTTTTGATACCAGGTAAAGGTCTATATTTTTACTTTGGAAGTTTTTTCTTTTCGATATAATTAATTCATAATATCAATATTGTAGAAACTATAAACATTTTTTCATGTTACATATCTAGATTGCGCAATTGTTTTTGACATCATTCAATTTACTTAATTTTAACAATTGTAAGCGTCTTCAAATTATGTACTGTTATCATTTTATTATTTATGTTAAAAAAAAGAGTCTCAGATGTAAGTCGCACATCAGCTGGAGAAATAAGAATATGATGTTTAAGATTTGTTTATTTATGTCTTACTTCATTCCTTTATACGCAATAAATTTATATTTCATCGCAATTTTTTCCTTTGTTGATGATTAATACTACATCGTATTGTACATCTTTGATTTGAATTCATTGTTCTGTTATGTAAACAACCAATTTATACAATAATTAGATCGTCCAATAAATGAGTAATATTTTCATAATTTAAACTAAGATTTTAGTAAAAAAAATGTATTCTATTTTTTAAATGTATGCTATGGAAAAAACTGGCGACGTCCACGTAACAGGAAGTAAAATAGTTATCTGCAATTTGATTCACCAATTATTAAATTTTACATAAATATTATTAATACGTGTGTTTAATTCAATTTAAAAAATATTTTTTTCAACATTTTATATTCTATTTTACAAACATTATATGAAAACAAACATTAGTGTCACAAATAGTACTGCCATCTACAATATTTAAGCGCAGGAGCAGTTATAATTAACAACAACCTCTGTCTCCTGATTCTACTCTTTCAATTTCATCAAAAACAACAACAATCAACACATAAATAAAAACCATTATCGCTCAGTCCTTGTTTAGACAAAATAGTGCTTTGTTTTGACAGAAAACAATACAAAAAGTTATAAATATATCATTGGAGTGAGTAGAATTTGTACTTAAATTTAGTTCAATAAATTTTAATGATAGAAAAATATTATTTTTATAGTAATTATAACAATTTCTTTTTGTTTTTATAATTTTCGAAGCAAAAATTAAAATTCACTCGTATAATTTGCATAAGTTTTATGTTGTGTTAACAATAAATGTTGCGTTATTTTGATTGCAATTAAATTACCAACTCCTAATCTACTGATTCTTGTCAGCATTAAAGATAATGTTATTTGCAATTTTAATTAATTTAGATTAATAATCTAAAAAATAGAATAAAATATATATAAAAAGTACATTATTAATAATTATTTTGTGTAAACATTTCAGAGCTACATTCAGAAATATCTACTTGAAACCAAAGATTGTATATAATGAATGAGTCCAAGCGTAAAAACGATAGTGAAAATCAGCAAAATGATAAACGTCTCAAGCTTGACAAATCAAAAGAAGAATCAAAAACTAATGTTCAGTCTGAAAATGTCGATGATTTGGATATGCAAACGTTTCTTGAAAATTATTACCCAGAATATAGTCAGTTAGGCATACATTTAGTAAGTACTGTATCATAACCCACATCTTGAATTTTTGATTATTCAAGAGTATAGTTTGAATACTGTTTAATTTTTCCGTACTTTGAATAGATAATTAGAATTAAATCACTTACATTTAAATGTATAATTATATTTTTCTAATATTATAAAAAGCAAAATTTCAACATATTTTAGACAAAATTCTTCTATAAAAAATAACACAATTTATTTGAAAATCCATATTCAGTCCATATATTTCCTTTAGAGTGAATCTGAAAATAAATCTCAATTGCAAGCTACACCGGAACAACATGAAAATGACAGTAAAACTGTTGAAAAACTTCAGTATCACATCAGTGAGCAAAAACAACGCATAATTGAATTGAAGGAACAACTGAAAAAATGTCAACAGAATGAAAAAGATTTTATAAATGGGTAAATAATGTGAGTTGATAACTTTGTTTGATAATTATATTTTTTATTTAATGTCTTTCTTCAATAGTTTTACAGAAGTGAATGAACTTCAAACCGCAAGTTATCAAAGCTTGTGTGACACAAAGAAGCAGCTCAATGTTGTGCAAAAACAGGCTAAACAATTAATGGAGTTATATAATTCTATTGGAAATGCAACAACTGCCAATATAACAAAAGGTAGTATGAAATTTATGCATAATGCAATAGAAATTAAAAAACTAATTTCCAAATAGATTATGCGAATTCCTTTTATCATTGTGATACATAGAAACCAAAAAATTATTGAAAATATGTGCATTACAGTTATACCTTTACGTGTTATGACTGTGATATTCTCATTCCATTGTAAAAGTTCTGCTCGTCTAAGGATATTCAATAGGATAACGTTACCATGACATGATTGATCTGTGATATATCTATATAATATAATTAACTAAAATTTTGTAATATTAATATTTTGGTTATTAATTTCTAGTCGATAAATTGAAAGAAGCTGTAATGAAATTACAAGAAGAAAAAAGATCTGTCGAATTACAAGCTGAAAAACAAATCCAAGCCTTGAAATGTGATATGGAATCATGCGAACAAAAGTAATATCTTTCTATATAGATAATTTAAACTTACCTAAAGTATCTTTATATTATTAATTGCATGTTGAATATATTTTTTTCCTAACATTAATTAATATTTTTATGTTTTAAGACTGAAAATAGCAGAAAAAGAACAACTTGAATTGCAGAGTTTATTAAGAAAAAAGGCTGAAAAATACAAAACAGAAACCGAGGTAATAAGTTTAAAATACGTTAAAAAAAAAAACAAAAAACAAAATCACAAAAAAGTATTTAAAATAATATATTTTTGCAGATACGAATTAAATGTGAAAAGGACTTGGCTCGAAAAAAAGAAGAGTTTACAAATTTGTCATTAGCATACGAAGAAAATTATAAACGAGATGAACATTCAATTAAAGTATTGCAAGAAGAAATAATTATGAAAAAAGAAGAAATTGCAAAGTTGAAGTCAAATGTACTATACTTTTATTTGTAAAATATTGATAAATGTATATTAATTGAAAATAATGAAGTCATTATTTTTGTTTTCTTTTTTTAGAGTAAAAAATTGTCAGAACAGTTGTCAGAACTTAATAATGTATTGAATGATCATAGTAAAGAAAAAGAAAGACTGGATCAGAAATTGTTTATAACAAACAATGAGGTGATTCTTTTGTATAATTTTTGCACAACAAAAAGAATACTTTTCTTCTGAATGAAAATCAATCATTAATTTTATTTTTAGTTACAAAACTTACAAGTTGAATATAGCGAATTGCAAAAAGAACTTCAAGAAAAGGTTACCGAATTAACGACATTACAGAACAATTTAAGTGAATCTAATAAAAAGGTAATATACAGTAAAATATTTAATGTTTATTGATAACATTGATCGACAGAATTTCACTTTTTCTCTGTCTTTGGTCCCAAAACGAAATTTTTTGATTATATAAGTGCCACATACAGTCAACATAGCTTTTATACTCATATAAATATTTGCTTTTGTATATAAAAATAATCCGTAAATAAATATAAAAAACTAGACTGTTGCATCTTTTCAGCAGAAAAATTTATTTTTTCTTTGTCAAAATAATAAAGGAAACTTTTTTTTATCCTGGCCACAGAAGCAAGTCTTTAACGATGTAATTACAATTTCAGCACTATTTGCCATTTATATAATTAACAAATTTCGGTCCGGTCCCAAAGACAAGACTTCTGTTGAGTGGTATAATAAAAGTTGTATATAAATTGAATAAATCGCATCATACATTATATTTATTATCATTTTAAATTAATCTTTTTACAGAAAGACGATCTGAATATTAAATTAGAAGGAATTCTGCAAAGTAGATCAGAAAGATTGAAAAAGATTCAATTTTTAGAAGAACAAGTACAGGAAGGAGGCAAAGTCGTAAGTAAAATTGACATTTTATTATTATTTAAAACATAAAATAGATATTTTTCTTCTTGTGCAATTTTTTTGTTGTTTTAAGTACCTGAATTCATTTTAAAAGTCAAAGTGATAGATTATTTACAGTTTTTATGACATTGAAATATTGTTTCTACTGATTTCACAAACAAACAATGATTTTGTATATTTTTTGGAAATTACCCTGTACGCTAAGAATATATATGTATATATTATTTTGTTAATGAATTAATTTATCATAATATAGATCCAAGAATTAGAGAATAAAAGGAATCAGCTATGTAAATCAAATGAGGATTATATAAAAAAGATTGGTATGCTAGAAATGAAGTTGGAAGAAGAAGATCAAAAAAACGATTATCTCACAGGGGAATTGAAAAAAGCGGAAGAAATCTCAAACGATACAGATACAAAACTACAGAAATTCTTAAAACAAATAGAAACACTGGAAATAACCCTCATGCAGAAAAAGAAAGTAAGTAAACTACAACTAGCTTTTTTTCAATTTAAAGCGTTTTTACGGCAGATAAAAAAATGCTTGAAGTTCCTACGTTAATAATACATTATAAAATTACAATTTTTATTGTTAAAATAACTCTCTCACTACTATATTAATTGTTCAAGTAATTGCTGAATTGCTTTACGAGTAACAGTTCAATAATTTAACGAGGTAAATTGAAAAGACACTATTTCCATAACTCTAGACATGAAAAAACTCTTTAAACTGTGTGATTTTTTTTACTTTGCTGGATGTTTTTGTATAATTCAACGTAATCGTTTGTAACACATTTATTCTATTATTTTAGAGAAATGAAGCTATTATTGCAAAGAACAAGAAAAAATGTGAAAAAAAACGAGACAAGTTACATCATGAAATAGAACAATTGAAAGAAAAGGTTACCAGTGATAATGAAGCAATTCAACAATTGAGTAGCGAAAATACAAATCTAAAAGATGAAATGGAAGAATTAATCAAAGAATATAATGAAAATGAAAAAGAGCTTGAAGTTTGCAAGAGCGAAGTAAAAACTGTAAAAGAAAAGTCAAGTGCTTTAAAGAGTGAAAACAGCAAAATGAAAAAAGAAATAAAAGAATATGAATTTAAAATAACAGAAGGTTTGAATGAAAAGAAACGATTGGAAAATGCATTATCAACTGCACAATTAGACAAACAAAAATTAATAGATGAATTAACATTAGAATTAAAAAATAAAAAGATGGATCAAAATAAGTGTATTGCTGAAATCGAAAGTTTGAAAAAGGAACTGGAGATTAAAGCAATAAAATTGACAACTTTAAACGAACAATTTACAGATTTGGCAAAAAGAAGTGATGAGCTTAAAGCAGAAGAAAAGGAATATAATGAGTTGAAAAAAATGCATTCAAATCTCAATGAAGAATTAATCAAGAAGACAGAAAGTCACAAAGAAACATTGAAAGAATTGACGCGAATAAAAAACAATATGAAGTCTAGCAAAGGTGTTCTGGCGAACTTGGAAAAAGAGTATGAAGACCTGATAAAAGAATGCAGTGAACTGGAAGGCAACTTAAACGAAGCAAATGAGGAGGAAAATAAACTAACATACGATTTGAAAATAATTCAAAGTAATGTTGTTACTCAATTAGTACCTAAAGTTCATCAAAGATCAAATGAACCTTTGTCACAAAATATCGCTACTCCTGAATCTTTGGTAATAATTTTTATTTCCATCTTATATTATGTTGAAACATATTAAAACATTAAAATTGTAAAAATAGCTCGCTGATTGACCAAAGCTGCGTCCCATAAAATACCTAATTTCATCCAATTATTATTATTATTATTATTATTATTTTTTTTCATTAATTGGCCAATCATTGCGTTCGGTCTAACAACAAAACAGATCTAGTTGACTATATTTAAAATTGCATACAAATGCATTATTTGCTACCGATTCGGCAGTTGATTGGCTGCCGATTGAAAGGAATAGTTGGTTAGCCATAATTATTGTAAACAAACAGTGGATAAATATTAGGTAATTATTGGGACACAGCTTTAACCAGTCTGTGTTCACAGGTTTTATTTTAAGCAAATGATAATTTGAAACTTTATAGAAATCTCTTCGGACTCGCATTTTTAGTAATGAATCATCTGAATTTGAATTAACTTCCTCCTTTAATGATGCGGCGGGATCATCAAATGCATTTGAAAGCAATACTCAAAAGGCAAGTATATCATATTTTTTAAAAAAACATACAGTTTTTAAGAAATTACTTAATCTATTAAAATATACAAAACTGAAGTACTATTCTTCTAAATCGGTGTTTTCAACTTCGATTATATTAAATATAATTTTATTTATTAAAATTCTGTTTTTGTTTAAATTTACTTGTGTTTTTTCTTTTGTCATTTACGCTATGTTCTTTTAATAGATTCTAAAACTTATGGATAGTACCATGGATGCACTGAAAAGTACTAATATAGAAAGAAGTCTTTCAAATCTCCAATTAGATAACTCTGACAGTGATGAAGGCAATAAATCTCTTGAGGTAAATAAATTTTAAAAAAATTATTACAGATTATTTAAACATTACTTTGTATTATATTGTATAATTTTAGTATTTGTAAATATCTCAACTAGAATTAAAATAATTGCAATTAAGTTAAACTTTGAAATTTTGTCAACGACACGAATTATTATTTTATTTATTTGTTTATTTTTTAACAATTAGTATATATTGTAGAAAATGTACACACCTTCCTGCTTTTCATTTTAGAATTGGATATTATTTAAAAACTATCGCAAAATATCCGAACCTCAGTCAAGTCAAACCAGTCAACCAAGAGTGAATAGTCAACACACAAATACACAGGAAATGAAAAGTGATAATATGACTGACAATGTAAAAAGTAACAAGTTCATCAAAGGAGGTATCAAATCTGTACAATTTTCTAGTCCATTAGTTATTGGAAAAACATCAGGAAAACGTCAGAAAAAAAAGTAAATTGGTTTATACATGTTATAATTACAGTTCTATTCAAGTTAAAATTCAATTTACAGAAATTTTATATCATTTCTTTTTTTCTAAGATTATTACAGCAAATTTATCGTATTATAGTATTACCATATCTACAATCATTAATATAATTTTTTTGTTGAATATATATTGTGAATTTAAATTATTGTTAAAAAAAAATCAAATCATTGTTATAACATTTTTGTTTATAAAAGTATAGATATTTTGTACAATGAATAAAATTTGTATCATCAAAAAACAAACACATGTTTTACTTAGAAAAGTTTTTAAAACAAAATAAATTTTGAATTTCGCGCTTGTATTTAAACCTACATTTGTTGAGTGAAATTAACCAATAAGCATCAAGATTGCCAAGCACTTGAACAATTTTCACAGCGCCACTTCTTCCTCTTGCCGACAACAAAGATTGTCAAATAGCATAACAGGTTCGTATTAAATCAATTATTTATAAACAAACCAAGAACAGTTAAGCATAAATAATAATTTTATTTGAACAAGTAAATATTGTAGGTATATTATTTGTATAGTGATATTGATATAACGATTTAATATTGCCAGATGTTCGTGGATGAAAATAACATTGCCATATTTTTCTCGCCATGATTATAACCTTAAATATTTACTTTGTTTTGATTCAAGATTGCAAAAATAATATGCTTAATTAGTAAAAAAGAAAGTATTGTAAACCTTCCACATATTATATGTCACAAAAATAATTGTATGCACATAACAATCGATTAAGAAAAAAAATTACAGAAAAAATGGCATTGAGTGAATCTTGACAATTATTTCTTTTGGTTGTAAAATAATTAATGTAATGAAATTATAGATATAATGGCACCCAAACGAGTGAAAGCTCAAAAAGAAGAGGTGCAAGTTTCCTTGGGACCTCAAGTTCGTGAAGGAGAGGATGTTTTTGGAGTCGCTCATATTTTCGCCAGCTTTAATGACACATTTGTGCATGTTACAGATCTTTCAGGAAAGTGAGTACTGCTGAATCAATGTTTATATATTTTATAAAATCTGCGTTCTATTTTTATTTGTTATTACGAATAAACTGTTTTATAGATAATATATTTTGATACATAGCACATTGTGATTAATAATTTGTATGATAATTATTTGAAAATTGGATGTAATGGTTCCTTATAGAAATATGTATTTTAACTATTTAACGAAAATAAAGTAATATATATAGTATATGTACAAATTCATGTTATTTTTTTGCATCAAAGTGTGTCCCTTTAACATAACATCCAATACTTTTTGATTGAAATACAATATTTTTACATATTTGCTTCAATGACCATAAAAGTATCATTTATTAATGAAATTACCAATTTACTATTTTTACAGAGAAACTATTGCCAGAATCACTGGAGGTATGAAAGTTAAAGCTGATCGTGACGAAGCATCACCATACGCTGCTATGTTGGCTGCACAGGTAATGAATTAAATTTTAAATAAAGAACTTCATTTTTCGTTAGAAATAAATAATGTATTTAGAGTTGATTAAAGATGGATGGTCAAAATGGATAATTATGTAGATATTTTTCAGTTGTAGATTAAATGAAAGAGATTTTTGATAACTTTTTAAAGAAATTTTCAAAAATACATGTATTTAGAATCATTTTCGAAATAGTTTTAAAATTTTCTTCACATAATTACTTCAAAGAGTTTTTTAAATTCTCTTCTATTTCATTTACAATTCAAAATTTAGTTAAAAATTCAAAGTAATCAAATTTTTGTTCCTATTCAACATCATTGTGATATCTTAAAAAAGAATTTTGTTTTATTAGGCACAATTTTATTTATTTAACTTTGTGAAGTTTAAAGATTTAGTTTTGATATTTTCAACTTGAATGTTGAAATTGTTTGAAACTGCTTAGAACTTTGCACATCTGAGTAAAATAAATATTTTTTAATATATAAATTTAAATATAAAATAAAAAAGGGTGGAAACGTTGGAACATAGAAATAATTAACAAGTAAAACGTATGATTTTATAGGATGTTGCAGAAAAGTGTAAAACATTAGGTTACACAGCTTTACATATTAAGTTAAGAGCTACAGGTGGCAATAGAACAAAGACTCCAGGACCTGGTGCACAAAGCGCACTCAGAGCACTTGCGCGCTCCAACATTAAAATCGGCAGAATTGAGGATGTGACTCCCATTCCATCTGATTCTACACGCAGGAAAGGTGGTCGCCGTGGTCGCAGGTTGTAAACTATTCCTGCAGGTGCATATATGGTTTCTTATCTTGTTAAAATAAAATTTTAACACACAATTGTAAAATTATCTTTTTCTTTATAACCGTTACCTAATATTATTTATAATAATAAACAATTTATCATCTACTGATTTATATATTTAATTCATATAACAAATTTATTGACATGGAGATAAAAAATTATAATTTTACAAACTAGACGTTAGTAAAATTGATTGCATTATTATAATCAAGTATAGTAAAACAATAAAAAGTTTTGTAACACAATTAAATTAGTATTTCACCTGAGTGTGATTAAGCATCTGTCTTAAGTTTGTGCTCTTATCATACTTATCTACTCACAATTCACCGCAATTTGTATAAATGTTTTTTTTTTTTTTTTATTTGTATAATTTTTTTTTTTTAACATTTACAGTAGTAGCTTCTTTTTCAGCTATTCTTAAAGAAATAGATGTTCACCACCACGAGTAGAAAAGGTATATGTTTTTTCATATTACCAGTAGGAAAAGTACTTTATTTTCCCAGATGTTTTTTTATTTTTTTTTTTTTTTTCTACCAGTGGAGAAAAACTTATCTCTTCCAACTAAAAACAGTTAAGAAATAAAACACTTTATTTCGTTTATTAAACAAATAAAAATATTTACAATTACTTTATTGTCAGATATGATACATATGTATGTAAATTGTTAATGTTTCCAACTTCTTGAATTTCATTATTTTCATTTCTTCCATTTCTCAATTGACCAATCATAAATAGCTCTAAAATAATTAAAGATTGATTAATTTAATACTAGTTATATTTGCAATTGCAGGGTGTCTAGCAACAGAAAAGAGAATTAACTGGGAATTTTTTAATCCAAATTTACTAAACACCCTGAATTACGATAATCAATATTAATATTATAATATTTTGACATTGAATTATGATTATAATAATTATAGAATTCGCACACAAGATTTGTTTCAAGTAATTATTTATCGAGTGAACAATACTTACCTTTGATTAAAATGATAAAAGTAAATTCCATAATTTACTACCAAAATGCAATCGGATCCACATATTATTCATTACACTCTACCCATTTACCATTAAAATATAATGCAATCAGAAAAAAGAGAGCAATTCCAAAAATTAGCCACAATGTCCAAAACATGTACAATCGAAGTCTAATTCTCGGTTGGCCTATGTAGCGTCTGGCTGTGTAATCAGAAGATCTCTGATTATATTCTGTAAATAATATTTGCAATCAACGTTCGTATCAATTAGTTCACATTATATGTTCACTTTTATATTTCCTCTGTTTATTTGTCATCGCGTCTTCGGAAAATTACATAATCTTGAAAGAGACATAAATGACTAATTAAATAAATTTTAACGTAAGTAAAATGTTTATCATTTTCTTGCTTTCATTAAATATGATTTATGTATCTCAACTCTTGAATTCTATTTCTATATTATAAATATACTATATTATGATTATTAATGTTAATTGTTACTGAAATGATTTTATTTTCACTCTTTATTTTCACAGATTCAGCACATAAATTGATATTGATAGAAACTTTTTATTATACCTTTGTTAATTTAATTGGTATTATTATTACCTTCCTTATCAGAGGTATATTTTTGGTAGTCCGTTTTCATGGTCCATAAGTCATAATTTTCAAGAAGATACGATTTTTCATTTGCAATCATCTTGCATTCACAGAGGAGATGTTTCCCGTTCGAGATATTGTTAGTAAACTAATCCAAGTGTCAGGTAATCGATAAGTTCATTAGAAGTATCAGACACGCACAGCGAACATAGCAAGTTTATTGCCAGGGCCTTCTTTTTGCAAATAAAAACAATAGTTTGCCAATGTTTATCCTTCATATCGTTCTTTGAACTGGGATATTGGTTGGCTTGCTTTCTTATTTCGGATGACTATAATAACAAAATTATTTTCCTCACACGTGCGGTAAAAGTAATTACTTTTCCCACTGTTGTAAGGAATATACTCTTTCTTTTATGTATTTATGTGATAAAATTAGTTAAGTCCTTTTCTATTATTTTATTATATCCTATTCTGCTTTTTTATTTATCCCCTTTTCTTTTGAATGAATATGTACATATTTAGAGAAATTTTCAGGAATTTTAAACAAGGCATTACAACAGAATAATATTAATGTGTAATAATAAATTATAGTAATAATTTTTTATTATTATATACTTTTCAATTTATGTTTTAAAATAATATTTTAAGATTTACTTTTAGCTTACTACGAACGACTATGCAGATGAAACCGAACATTGGTGGACGTTGATTATATGGTTGGTTCACGCAATCCCCCCATTCTTAAAGAATTTATAAAAAAAATCTGTTTCTCAGAAAGAAAAAAAAGGGGGGTAAAACCCATGTGAATTGCTTAGACAGCGATTGAAAAAGGACTTGAATGTTTGTTCAAAAAGTTAAAAATAATTTATCATAAATGCATTTGTTATTTTTATGACATAACGATGCAAGAAATTTGAAAGTGCAAATATGCAGGCTTGTTTTCCATACTATGAAAGTGGTCTGCAAAATGATTGACATTTCTAATCATAAAATATGTTTAGTTAGAATTATTTGTTGCATATTAAATATTGATAGTTATGACGTAAGTAAAAAGTTTTGTAAGGTTTAAAATATTTTTAAGAAAGAAAAATTAATCTACCTTTAAGTCTACGTTTTCGTTCAAAACAAACTAAACGTATTAAGGTTTGTTTATTCACACTTGGGCAACATGTTTGACCAGAAAGCAAACATGCAAACTTGTGCAAACTAATATTAAAATTTAAATATTATTTAATACAAAATCATTATCAAAGATATTGAAAAAAAAAAAAGTAATACGTAGTGTTAAAATAAAACTTATTTTAATTTAGACCAGATGTTTTTATTCTATTATATCGTTCGCGTATCAAAGCTTCACCACCCAAATGATAAAATTATGATTATGATAACTAATATTAGATAAACAAATTCGTTGTGGCCTTACTTTAACGTTTTTGCTTTTTCATTTTAGAACTGAAACAGGTTTTGTAATACGACAATGTATAATTATGCAAAATTATAAAAAATATCTAATTCATATATGAAAAGGAGAAATATAACTCACATTGCTATGATAATATCGATATTATAACATTGATCTGATATAATACTCTAATTATATGTGAATCAATATCACACAAATGTGTCCGAATTTGTTTTTAATTTAAGAACAAAGAATTCGTCGGGCAAGTTATCTTTGTAACTCAATGTCTCGAGTTGATAAAATTTCAAAGAAATGTTTTTATCCAATCTTTTTACATTTATTCTATTTTACATTGAGCACGTTTATATTCATATACATATCTACAATATATACGGCATAACATATACTGTATATACTACAGCTATTATAATAGACTACAAATTCATTTGAATATTAAAAATATTACCAAAAATTGTGATTTAGAATAACATTTTTATATAAAATAATAAATTTATTGAACCATGCACCTCAACATAATATTACAATTAATTTTTTCTGACAATAATCATATCGACGAAAAACAACATTTAATAAACAATTTATTGCTGCAATAAATAACAATGATTATTTAATACTATTTTTATTCTTAAATATAGGTCGCGCAATAATATACATTAGTGAAGTAAACAACAAAGGAACAAGCTATATCTTTGTAAAGCTTTAAAAGTATTCTACACAGACGTTGCTCGATAAAAAAGACAAAGAAAAAATGAAACGAAAGAATGAACAATACAAGGGGTGGGAGACAAGACAAGATAGACTTGCGAGTGTTGGATGGGCCAGTGGTGTGTACAAACGTTTGATTATCATCGACACACATTAGCAGTTGCGAATTTTTGAGCCACTTCCAGTGGCCGCGAGCGAGCGAGCAGTCGCCAGGCATCGCTCGCCGTCACTTCGCGGTCACGATTCATACCGAGCGGTTCTCGCGCGTGACTCGCTGATCGAACGCGCTCGGCCAATCGCAACCGAGCCGAGGGGACCGCGCGTGCGCTTCGAGCCAAACACCATCATTGGCCCGTTTGAATAAAACCGCGAAAATGAGCGCCGAGGGTGGGAGTGAGAAGGCCGACTGTGGCAAAAAGGTGAACGGCACGGACCAGGGTACGGGAATAGTTCAACCGACGTACCGTAAGTTGCAGGACGCTGATTCTAATTGGAAGCCCAAGAGCGAGCAGATCGAGATGAGTAAACAAAACGGAACCGACGCTGACGTCGACGATGGCGCGCAAGAGAAGATGCTCAAAGAGGACAGCAAGCCTGTTGTCACGCCAGCGAAAAATAATACTGAGGTCGGTTGATAAGAAAAAGCAAAAAGAAAGAAAAAAGAGAAAACCGTTCAAACATACTTAACTATTTTTCTTTTTTTTTATTTGTTTTGTTGAATGAAGAATGTTTAAAAAAAAAAGGATTTTTTAATAATAGTTCATGAGAAAAGAGAATAATACAAGATGATGGATATTTAAAACCTGAAAATAAGACGAGTCCACTTTTTATAGAGAAAAAATGGTCAATAATGTAGGTGTTCGAGATTAAAGTTCTTCATTCATTTCTTTTCAGAGCAAACGTGTCATGAATTTTGATATCGTTTCTTTGTTGCTTTAATCATATTTTTGGAAACATTTTATATGATGCAATCTGATGGATTCTTAAAAAAAATATGTTATGGTCAATGAATACAAGAAGAGATGGATTAATTTGAGTTTTCGTTAATTTTTCACTTCATTTTTACTTTGATTTCCTTTCATTTTATGGAATTCGTGTCATGTTGAGAGAAAGAAGGGGAACGATGCTATTTGAGGAAAAGATTTTTAGGTTAGATAGGCGTGGATTGTGTTACAATAATGCCACATTGATTATTTCCTTAGAAAAGCAACATGGCGATGTTAATATTAGATTTTTCTGTAATAAAATGTCGATTGTTATACTCAAACATTAGCAATTGAAATTAAAAACAATAATATTGGTCATTGTTGTGGCTCTAAAGTATTATTTATTTTTCTTCGGAATTTGGAACAAACGATTTAAACTACATGCTCCAAAAATATTGAACACATTTACATGCAAATATTTATGGAGCATATGGATTAAATACTGCAATGTTAACATAAATTCATTTTTTTTTTTTTAATTCATGATCAAGTTTAGGGACTGTCTTTAAATTACATAATGCTCGAAGGGGGCGGTTGGAGTTAACATTATGGTAAAATAAAATGTACATTTTATTTTATTTACTACTGTCTTTTATTTTTACTACAAGAGGGAGAAGGGGATTGAAATTTAGAAAATGTTGCATTACGTAATATAAGAACAGTCCCTTATCAGTTATATAAATTCCCCCTTAATGTTTACCAAGATAGTTCTTTTTTTCTCAATTAAACATGACTTAAAATTATTTAATTCAACAGATATTTTATCTCTGATAACATAAGATAAATATCAAGTAAATATCTACAAGGCTGAAAATTGGTTACAAATGAATTCCCTAATTTACATATGAGTAGTCAATTTGTATATAATTGTTTGTATACATTTATTTATGTCATTTATTTATGATATATACACCATATTGTACTTTTGTTAATATTCTTTCAATATTTATTTTCCCAGTATACTAACATAAAAATATAAACATAAATATTCGCTTGTGTGTGCTTTTGCCGGATATTTTCTTAAATTGTATTTCAATATTCTTCATTGTTCATTAAAAATGTTAAAAATTCTTTACATCTTTAAGACAAAAACAATATAGATAATATCAAAATTGATCAAATTTTTCTTTATCAACTTATAACACGCAATAAAATGTTTGTAAAAAAAGTGTTTTGATATAATATCATCATTAGATAAAAAAAATGATGCAACATATAAATTTATTTCATATATATTATCATTTAATTGATATAAATGTTTACAAAAATATATTTTCGCATGATGGTAAAATAAACATATAATCTGTAATTAATCAGTTTTAACGAGCTTCAAACCTCTTACATTATAACCCGAAAGAAAAGAGAATACTTTGTTCATACTGATCTAATGGCTTGCTGAAGGAATTTAAATGACTTCATAATACCTCTACTGAAAGGTCAATAAGACTACAATAGAATTAATATATATATGTAATTCAGTCATATTAACATCATGTTCAATAGATTAACGCCCTGATGAAAATGAAAAAATTAAAAATGAAAAAAGTTTCTATAGTATAATACATACAATTATCAATGTGTTATATTGTCCTGTCACTTATAGAAATGGAAATTAAATACTAATTGATTATTAATTTCATTTATAGCAAGTTAAATTTGGGTCTTCCAATGGTGAAACGAAAATTGATATCGAGATCGCCAAACCGACGCTTTCTGGCATGGGCATAGAAGAACTGATGAAATTCGCAAATGATCCATTTTGGGTACGATTGAGATGGCTCTTATTTGTTTCTTTTTGGATTTTGTGGTTTGGAATGCTGGCAGGTGCCATCACAATCATCGTCTTAGCTCCAAAATGTGTTCCCCCTGAGCCAAAGAAATTTTGGGAAAAAAGCATCATTATGTCCTTAGATGCTGATGAGTTTAAGGCTGACAAACTAGAACCTAAATTCATTGAAGATCTGAAGAAACTTAATATTGCAACTATCTCTTTGCCACCGATCTATGCCGAAACTGCACCTGGTATGACATAATATTATTTAAAATTTAATGCATTTATTTTAAATTCGCCAGATCCAGAAAAGTGAAACAGAATTTTATCAGCAAGTCACAGGTACAGAAATTGACAACTGTTCCATAGTTTTCTAAAATTCATCTCTTATAACTAAATAAAACACATGATCTCTAAATCATTTTTCCTTCGTTGAAAATTTCTGTTTCACTTTTCCAAACAAAGCTGAAGTTAATAAAGATTTGGAATATTTGAAAACATTATTGTTATAACGAATTTTCATTAAACACTATTTATTATAATATACTTATGTTCAATTTACAGGAGAAGTGACCAATTTCACTGATATAAATACAAACTTTCTTACTATGAATAGTTTCATGAAATTCATGAATACTACTAAAGAAAGTGAAGTATTCGTTGTTCTTGAACTTAATCCACATGTCACTGGATTAAAACATGACTGGTTTAACAAGTCAGTTTATGGTGAAGAAAAGTACAAAGACTTCTATATTTGGCGCAACGCTTCTGGAGAATCTGATGGTAAACCACAACCACCTGTTAAGCAATTAATAGATGATGATAAAACAGCGGACAAAAACGGTTTCATGTGGGAATGGAACGATGTTAGGAAGCAATTTTATCTGCACAATTTTAACAAATTGCAACCCAGTCTCAATTTCCGTAACCCAATGGTGGTTGAGGAATTTAAAAAAGTGATGGAGCATTGGATAAACTTGGGAGTTAGTGGATTCAGACTCACTGGTGGCCAATATTTGATCAAAGACTTGCAAGCTGATGAAAAGTTCCATGATCTGAACGAAAAAAATATTGCATTGATTAAGGAACTGCATACCAATGTGCTGAATAAAACTGACAGACAAGGGTAATATATTCTTAAATTCATATTTCTTAAATTCATATTTAAAAGATTTTTGCATAAAATCAATTGTATTAGATCAAAAGTAATTAATTTTATGAAATATTATTTTAATAAAGTATTAACTATTTTTGCTTCTTGATCCACAGTCTGCTTGCATTTAAAGAACCAATTGGAAATGACGTAGTTAAACTTTACAAAGCTAAAAATGCAGTGGATTTAGCTTATACAACACAAATTATAAAAACTGTGAGCTATCAAAGTCTGAAAGTCAAAGAATTTGGAGAAAGTATCCAAACGCTCTTGGAAAATGATTCCGAATGGCCAAGTTGGGATGTATGTACATTGCATTATTTATTTTATTAACAATAAAACTAGTAGTCATGATACGGAATTAATTTTTTTATATTAATGTTCGATTAATTTATTAATTTTAATTATTATTATCATATATGTGTAATTATACTTTAACAAAGAATGATTTATTATGTATTATTAAGCAACAATGCTTATATTTTAGCTGAGAAGGTTTGCTACAAAAATGGAACCTGAAGAATCTGAAAATATAATGTTGTTTACAATGCTCTTGCCTGGTACGCCAATTGTGTATCCTAACGATATAAATAACAACATCAGGCACACGTTTGTAGAGCTCTCCAAAGCTCGAAACGTACCTACATTCCAGTATGGTAACTACACGGTTACTCTCCTGCACAATGATACTGTTATTGCATACACTAGGTAAGTTTCATTGAAAATGTAATCTTCTTGAGGCATTGAAAAACAAAAAAAACTGATTATATTTCTTACAATAAAAAAAATCTCTTCAATTATTTATAATCTGAATTAAATTATTCTTGTTACAAATGTTTTTTTTTTTTTTTTTTTTAACAAATAATTTGTATCAGACTGATATCAAATCTTTATCTGGCCATCG